>JAHXMU010000118.1:4230256-4346875 GCA_019455685.1 Philornis downsi | reverse complement strand
TGTGATGTGATGTGATGTGATGTGATGTGATGTGATGTGATGTGATGGAATTGAGTTACAAACCAGGCCTTTGCAGATGACAGGCTAATAAGTCAGGGAAACGTCTACAGAAAAATTTTGGACCGGTATAGCGCATCACACTGTTTTGTTACTCCACTTCAAAAATCCGAAAATATCACGATTTAATTCCTTTTTTTGTGAGATTTTTCTAGAGATTTTTTTCAAATCTCTGTAGAAACCTTATGGCAAAACTTTCTGAGCATATGTGCCGTTAAAAATGTAACACTTTGTAAATCGGAAAGTATACTGATATTGCAATATTTTAAGACTTAATGGGTGGCTCTTGTTTTTGATACTGTCATTTCTAGACTTTCTTAATATTTACTATTTACTAAGCGTTGTTGAGTTTTAATAAATTTGTCATATTCAGTAACATGTTTGGAACGGTAGGATTCACTCCGTATTCCCAAATCTCTCAAAAAGGCTAAATTTTTCTGTAAAAACAGATCTATAATGAAGAATCTGACAAATAATCGACCTCATTCGAGTATGTGTAACGCGGTCGGTTTCCAGGTGGGCATATAAAGATTAAATGAAAAGAGCAGATGTAACTTTATAAAAACTATTCCTGAGACTGGACATTTCAAATGGTTGTAATTACAAATATCCTCAATAAATTTTCACCTTTAATAAAAAGCGAAATATACATAACTTGTGAAGTGGCTAAAAAATACTTTATCAGCTATAATTCCAAAACAAAATTAAAGCAAACTTCAAAAAATTCAATTCGCATTAGAATAACCCATTCCTTTCCACATTTAAAATATAAATAAAACACAAATATGCAGAACCGAGTTAAGAAAGAAAAATTCGCAGCGCATAAAATTTTTCTATTAATATATAATTAAGGAGATTCACCAAACTGATACGTTATTATGAAAATGAAGAATTCACTGAATTTCCTACGCAAAATTGAGAGAAACTGAATGCAATTTGATTCTTAAAATTATATTAAACCTTGCATTGAGGCTTAACTATTTATATACCTTTAATCGAAGCGATAAAGGTATTTGATAAGGCAAGAATAAAATATTCGAAATGAAGCAACTAATGCATCAAATATCTTTTAACCAAATGCGTTTCGGGGCTGTTTAGGTCGATGGAGAATTGCCAGTAGGCAGCCGATAGGCTGTCTAGAAACTTCTTAAAATTTGGAACAATTGGGGGTTATGGATGAGCCGTCTTGGCGAATCCCTCCTTGCATTTCTTTACAGACTGACAGATTTTCCGAAATTTAGATCTTTCACATGTAACACCTAATTTATAAACTGCTTCAAACCAAATACTTGTTCATTGTTCTGCTTGACAATATGACAACTTGAGAAATTTGGAACAAGTCGATCGAATTATCATGCTCCTTCTGATGCCTCCCACACGATA
This sequence comes from Philornis downsi, assembly GCA_019455685.1. Lineage (NCBI taxonomy): Eukaryota > Metazoa > Arthropoda > Insecta > Diptera > Muscidae > Philornis > Philornis downsi. The sequence goes on along the minus strand of JAHXMU010000118.1, from coordinate 4,345,435 downwards.
CCCTCCGTTTCTAGATGTTAAGTATTTAATAAAGCAGAGTCTGGGAATGAAAATGGGTTTCATTGCCACTGGCTGCACTGGATTTTTGTCCAATATATTAATTTATAGTGGTTGGTATAGCGTGATAATATCGACTTATTAACTATGCCCTTTCAGGTAGCTCCCGCACCAGTGACCAACTTAATCTATATATTCTTAGCTACATATCTTCTAATTAGTTGCACTGAATAACGGCTGAAGTGAAGGTGCCGAAGAATACCAAGAAGATTTCGATTGAAGATTCAAACCTCCATAAGCCAAAACTGTAACATGAAAACATTCCAAGTCTATTTATAATTTTGTTTTGCTAGAGAGTAACAAAGCAACTGATACCAAGAATCTCCTCTTTTGTAAATTTTCTTAAACTCAGTTACGAAATTAAAAACGTACAGCGTTCTCATGCTCCTTTGGGTAACTTCCATACAAAATTTTCAATATTCGGAAATTCATTTTTTTACATGTAACTGCTAAATCGTCTACTACAGCCTAAATTTTAGTTCGTTGTATTGCTTTTGTAATGCTTGGTATAACCTGACAAAAATCAGCCACGTAACCAAGGTGGCTGCCACATAAATAAGCGATATAACTTACATATTGTCAACTCCATATCATCTAAGCAGTTGCATTGAATTCATCCAAATTTTGATAAATTTAGTTTTGAAAGTGAAGATAGATAGCTTCGCTTTTACCCGTATGGTTATCCTTCATACGTATTAACCATTTATTTAAATTGAGTTTTCCTCCTATAAAAGCAAATTCGTAAACTTAAGTAAATGCATTTTTGTCAAATGCTTTAAACTGTAACTCTTGGCAAAATAAAAAAATGGACCTTCCATATAAATTATCCTATATAAATTCCATATAAATTAACCAATGTGTTGCCAAATTCATATAATTCATTCAATTGTACTAAATTCAGTTTTGCTTAGCAAGTATTAGGTTTTTATTATTAAACTTAGTTTTGCGAATAAAAATGGCTCTTTAGAATACCCAACAAACGACTTAGAAGGTTTGGCAAAAATCAATGACTTGTCCACACTGAGAAAGTGCGATTAATAGATTAATCAGTCGACCAGACTAATCAATAATAGCTTAATCAGTGAACCACATTAATCAACAGACTATTACATTTAGATTTAGATTAACCACACGTAAGAATAATCTATCAATCATTATTTTGATTATTTAAAATCCAAGATTAATTGATAAATCGAACAATTGGATATTCCATATTTTGTATCGTGTGCCATTTAAAATATCTCTCTACAATTTTCTTGACGTATTTAAAAACTAATCTTTGCATATTTCGTTCTGATTGTTCCCGTATACAAAACACTTGAATTTTAAATTTTTTAATAAATTATACAAATTTGATTAACCAAAATTCAAATTATTCAAAGTTTCCGAATAATCGGCTAACTGACTAACCGAAATATGGAATAATTACGAATTTTGAGTAAACTATGAACCTCACATCTCTAGTCCATAACTTCAGAGTGAAATATCACAAGTTGTATAAAAGTTGTACTATATAAGCATTTATTGATAAGAATCTAGCGATTTAGCACATCCCTTCTAGCACTCCGTACACTTTTGCACTTCAAATGACAACGAACCTTGGGTAAAGGTACGAGTATATGAAATTTTTGGATTCCTTTTGCTATCTCATATAAAACTTTCGGTTTAGATGTTGATATTTTGTAAAATATTGTGGGGTATTAGAAGTTTTGTAATCTAATTTAGCAAAAGCTTCGTAGTTAGCTGTTTGTATTCCATTTACTACCAATGCAATGAGGATGGGTCAACAATCTTTCACTGCAATCCCCAATTCAATCAAAATACCCTGTAATTTGTAAAATGTCCATGCAAATTTCAAACACAATTCGTCGACATTTAAAGTTATAACATATATACACACATACACGTATTTATATATACACTAACTGGTATACCCATGCACGTTAAGAGATATGGCAGAAAATTTGCATATCTGCCATATTATGTCATACCACCACATCCGTTTCATTTACACTGAACATGAAATCGCTGGTTCCTTCGTTTCTGTGCGCTCGAATAAAAAAAGAATCGAAAGGAGGCGTTCAACCGGTGTTGCCGTGTACTGCAACCGTCCAATAAATCTATACAGTCGGGCTAAAAGGGAAACAGCAGCAACTACAACAACAGCCCTCAAACATCCCGGTAGCCAACAATTTAAAAGTGTTGCTGCAAGCAAAGCACGTACGTGCGATGGGTAAGCACGACGAGGACGATAGCAAATAAAAGGTACTAGCATTCGTACTTTAGGCGAGCGATATAACATGTACCCCAATTCATGCATGTACTGTACTTGTACAGTATAAATTTAATAATATGTACTCAGTTAGCCCGAGGTGCGGGTAGACTTTTATGCCACCCTCCATCCCGTGCTGTCCGTATTGGAAACTAAAAGGACATTACTTGTCGTTATTGTGATTACAAGGTTTTTTTTACTTAAAATTTAATTACATACACACTCCTGCGCCACAACTCACAGAACCACCGCACAAAACAAAGGACCCTACGACAGATGATAATTAATAATGTCGATGGTGAAAACGGTGATGATGATGACAGAGGTGGTTGCGATGAGGTAAAAATACAAACAAACAAATTATAACGCTACTATGAGCATATTGCCACTCAAACGCACACATGCAAACATATACGTATACGCTCCCTTTGTGTTGTGTGGCGAAAAGAGTGTGGAAATAATTAATGTCTGTCAAGGATCGACTTTATGATACCCTTAATGAAATGTTTCATTTGAATGAAATTAATGGCATACGGTTTTATTCTGTGCTATCACCTAAAGCAAATATTTTGTCTAATATAAGCTTGTAACAGACAACTTTATGCGTAAAAATAATAAAACAAAATTATAATTTGGCATTTCCTCTGAAGGGGATACACATATTTGTGACGCTTACTGAGATTTTGGGACAATTTTCTCCATTACATACAACAAATATTTTGCCTAATTTTAATTTGTAATATGGCTTACTCATGTTTATTGTGCATATGTTTATTTATATTCTGAAATGAAGCCAAACTGTTTCTAGCAGCGATTTTAAGGCGGTTTAGTAAAAATAATAAAACAAAATATTGAATTTGCTTTCTCTCTAGAAGTACGTATATGTTTTTATAACAAATACTATACTTTTAGTATGGTTTAGATTACGTGTGTTGAAAAATAACGCGTTTCCATCACTTATCAGCAATATCACTGCATCAAATCAAACAACATCACTGGTCAACGTTATTCATATTATTTTGTGATTAGTATAATTTAGTTATATATATATATCTTTCGGTAATTAGGTTAGGTTAGGACAGTATGGCAGTCTGAACAGACCGACTCATTTAGACTGTATAGTCCTCTTCCACTAGAGATATGGATGTTCCTAGTTTTCCCCGTTAAAACATCCTGAGAGCCTCAAGAAGCTATTAAGTCGGAAAATATCTATATCGTCCAGGTCTCCCAGGTTCTTAAAGAAGTAAGAGACCAGTGTTGAATGCCGCCTGTTCGCCAGGGCGCTGAAATTTCGGAGAAGATATTCCACAGACTTCTCCTCCTTTTTATCCCCACAGCTCCTGCAGAAGTTTCCAGCCGCAAACTTCAGTCTCACTGCATGCCTTCCAATTAGAGAGCGTCCCAACATGACGGACACAAGTAATGAAAAGTCGAGTCTATGTAGCGACAGCAGTTTGTGTAAACGCTTCAGATCTAGGTGAGGGCACATTTGTCTGGACTGATTACAGCCTCGTAAATATGCTCTATCCCGCAGTAGAAGCCTACAAGTGGCTAGAGGCATGCCCACGGATTCCAACTCAGTTGGAGTCTGTAAGGTTGTTCCCAGTCTTACCAGCTCGTCTGCCCTGTAGATCCCTGGTACGTTCCTATGGTCTGGCACCCATATAAAGTGGTTATTGAAATGCTAAGTCATTTTTTAAGAGATCAGCGGCTTTTCAGGGCTGATGTTGAGTTCAAGATGACAGAATTCAGGAATTTAATTGTAGCTTGACTATCAGAGTATATGTTTATCCCCACCGTTGTGAGGACATTATACTCAGCCATTCTGCCACTTTCTTAACGGCCAAAATTTAGGACCTGTGTTCGGTGCCTGTTATGTCAGGCACCATATTAAGGATTACACTGTAACCTACTATGCCACCGTGAACTTTTTCACCCTGCCCAGAATGTTGAGTTTGAAATTCAGCTTCTTGTCCAATAATACAACAAGGTATTTTGCACAGTCCGCGAAGGGAAATTCAGTACGCCCCAGGGAGAACACAACCACTTCGGTCTTGTTCGGATTTACTCCGGGACCCCGCCCGCTACATAGCAGGTATATAAATTACATCACCACAGCCAATATAGAATTCCTCGAGCCATGGTCACCGGGTGAAATCGTGTCAGGTTCGGGTGATTTGAAGGGTTCAAAGCTCTTAAATGCCCATGCTATTTTGGGTCTGGCTACGATTTTCCTGGCAACAGCCGACGGTTTGATTTGACGCAGTGTTGTTCGAGATAGTTTCATTTCGGAAATTACCAGGAAAATGAGTGTCCAGGAGCAACTCTAGTGATCCCTCACTGGGTCTTGCCCAATCATCCTGAGGTTTCCTTAGATAGCCTAGCGTGCACGGTGTAGATGGCAGTATTTTCTTTGGCCTTTCGGCTTCGAAAATGTTTTCAGCTTTATCGCAGAATTCTCTCCATGACTTCGTCCTAGCCTTTCTCAGTGCACTCTTATATTCTTTACGTTTCCCCCTGTAGTTTTCCTAGTCCTGTGAAGCTCTTGAGGACTTAGCCCTGTATAAGAAGTTCCTACAGCATTTCCAAGGATTTACAAGCTCCAATGACCAACATCGCGTTCGTTGCTTACCCCTGGGACATGAAGCCTGCAGCGAGCCATTCAATTGCTTTGTGACTTGTACCACGGACCGCTCAATGTCTTCAATTTTCTGGGCATTGATGTCAAGTATCCTTCAAAAATTTCTGTCAAATGCCTCCCTATACTTATTCATGTCTGCTTTCCTAACATTCAGTGGAAAAGAGGTCCCTTGAACTACTTTCCATCCACTTAGACAGAAGCTGATATAACGGTGATCTGAAAAGCTATGATTATCCAAAACTTTCCGTTCTCCAATCATATCAATTACTTGTTCAGAAACAATGGTAACATCCAGCACTCCTTGTCTATTTCTATTGATGAATGTGGCTTCATCAACGCTATCACAAATTGTTAGGTTAGTACTTAAAATATACTCAATAAGTGACACACCCCCGTCGTTGATATCGGTACTACCCCAGAATTGATGGTGGGAATTTACATCACTGCACACAATCATATTCTTTTCAGCGGTTTTCGCCGCTTCCATCAGCGTTTTCAGAGCGCCTGAAAGGATTTCTGTGTCACGTGCCAGGTACGCCAAAGGCAGCCAAATTGTCGTGTTCCCGGCTATCCACTACCATATCTTCGCTACTTAAAGAAGGAAAATATTAAGATTACTCTCCACAAGTATATAGGATCTGTGTGCACCTTCACCTGTACTTAAGATTAACTTAAAATCAGGAGTCCTTAATCCGCAAACCTTGCCGTGGCTGATCTAAGGTTCCGGAATAAGGATAATATCTACACCTCTTTGCATCAGGTGGTGTATTAGAGCAGCGGATGCAACTTTAGAGCAGTGGAGTTTAATCTGAAGAAATCGAAGTAATGTCACATTTCTCCACCACCGTTACGTCCATATCCTCCTGTGAGTCTGCGACAAGCTCCTCCTCACAAATTTCCACGTTCGAATTTGTGATGAAGAGCCTCTCCACGCACCTTTGTGCATCAGAAAAGGGCGAGACGCCAGTGCCTTCCTGACGCACATCTGGCACGTGCGGCAAGTTCTTCTCCCCTTCAGAGATCGCATCAGTGTTATTCGATGCGGTATCTGTGGGTTGGCATTCCTTGTCACTATTGCAGACCTTCAGTTGGATATAGCTGAATCCGTAAGATGGTAGACCCTTAGATTCGACTAGACACGGGTAGTTACAGGAACCGATTGTTAGCAATGGTGGTGTAAATTCATAGAACATATATAAGAGAAAAAGGTTTATCAAAACCACTTAATTGAGGGAAATATTTTCCAACCGAAAGTTTAGAGAGAGCACCAATATTGTCCTATTATAGAGCGAACTACATCACGTACTTACCAAAAGCTGGGTGCTCTTTGGCAGAAGATATAACATTCCGTAAAAGGGTTTCTTTAATAGTTGTACAATTTATTCAGTGGTTTATAATTATATGCCCTAACGAAAAATTTAAGACCAGATCACATAATTTAAAGAAGACGCGCAATCGAAATGGATGTTCTTCCATGTACCACATTTAGATAAGGGTATCCACATTTGGTCATTTTCATTTGGGCACTTTCAGTGTTTCTCAATAATTGTACCATTCATTCACAGATTAAAAATTATGTTAGATGGCGGTTAATACGATAAGTATTGGTACTTATATTTCCAGTACTTATATTTTTTGAAGGCCCGCTCTAACTGTGGATATGATTATTATTAAAATATGCTAAATACGAATTTTTACCGGAATAACGCACAAAGCCAATTGTATTATGTATGGGAAGTGGGCGTTCTTGACTCGCTTACTTATCTGGCGATAACTCGATAAGTCATCCATAAGGCAGAGGCTCGCAAATATCACAAATGGGACATATCGATTTAAAATTAAAGAAATTGCCTATATAAGTTCCAAACCGACGTTTTTATAAGTGACACTTTTTTAAAATTAAAGGCTACAAACGGCTACAATTAATGGAATAGGAGAGGCTCCGACTCTGTATATTAATAATTACTCAAAAAATCCGAATTTTTATTGGAACGGGAAAATTCGATATATTATGTAGGGAAAGAAACTGTTTTTGATGCTTATCTTATCTTATCTGAAATGATGTCCACGACAATGTGGAATGCAAAGCAGGGCGGTAGGTATATAAACTTGGATCCACCATTTATATATCGTTTACCTGCCGAATAAATGGGAAAATCATCCAAAAACTCTTAAAAGTAGTAAATTTTCTACATGTGGGTTCTGTTTTTGTATGGTCCAATTGTTTCCTACTATAATTTTTACGAAATTTCAGACCCCCTGATCAAGCAGTACTGCCAGTACCGTGTTTCCAACAGACACTCGGATGGATGTGCTTAGACCATTATAGACCTTTATGGCGATCAAGGATTTATAACATAAATTTTATGGGTGTACAAATGTCGACAATTATTGTATTCATATAAAATTTGTATACCCATAAAATTTATATTATCAATTCTTGATCGCCGCAAAGGTCTATAATGGTCTAAGCACATATTTCACAGTTTGTGTTTTGAAAACACGGTAGTGGCAGTACTGCTTGATCAGGGGGTCTGAAATTTTGTAAAAATATTTAGTAGGAAACAATTGGACCATACAAAAACTGAATCCACATGTAGAAAAATTAACATCATTTGGAGTTTTTATGTATTTTTTTCATTTATTCGTCAGGTAAATGATATATATACATATGGTTGGTTAAAGCTTATATACCTAAAGTTTTGTATTACAAGGACAGCCGCATAAACTTCAATAAATATGCATAGGGATAATATCCGTATCTCTGACGGAAACTAAAAAAGTTCTTTCAAAAAATTAGGCATATTGATGTTTATTGTCGTTTGTTTAAATTCCAAAATATCACAGGTATTGCAGTTGACTATTAAAGTTTTCTTATGAGACCGCTATGTAAAGTATTATTTCATTATGTACCGATTGAAATTGCGTATGAATTTCTTCAAACATTTGAAGATATATGAACATAGTGAATAGCTTTTGTTTATCTTGAGAAAGCCACGTAAACTTTGTGAACGGCGCAGTCATAGCCTAGAAAATTAACATCGGGTTGAGTAGCACATTTTTGGTATGTTCTTATTTAAAATTGCCCTCGATTTGATAATCTTAGGAGGAACTATACAAATTGGAAATCATATTTTGTTAGAGAAATCTGGTACAACACGTAATCTTTTATACATACGACTACATAATTTCGAAGAATTTGATTATTAATTGAAATAATTTTCCCTTTATTCATTATCTATAAGACGTAATGGCTAAAATTAGCACTCAGAAATTAATATACAATGGCACTATTAATTTTCTTAAATTATACATATTTCCAACTTGTGCCAGTGTGCCTCTATCTTAGGTTCTGGAACATTGATATCAACATATTTCTAAACCACTGCACATCTATTTTACGTCTCATCTGAAGACGATACAGATCGGCTAAGCTCTCTTGACAACTACTGGTTTTGGTATCTTCAAGTTTTTCGTCTGCCTTGGTCCAGAATATATGTACAATCATATAATCATATCATCACTCACAATATTGTGTAATTTTGATTAGATATTCTGCAGAAAATTGCAATTTGAACAAAATAAAGAAATATCATCGCTGTTGTCAATCATATTTTAACAATCGTACTAATTAGTTCCTTCTAAGCTACCCATCAATGGGTCCTAATTAGCTTGTTTTACTTGCAATCCGAAGTCATTTATAACATTGCATGGAGCTCAATAGCTGTTATCTGAGAGTACTAATTTTGACGTTGTTGAAAGTTATTTATATCAATTATTTCACAGCCGTGCTGAAGTGTGATATCATGTAGCGATGTGTAACATAGGGTATTCATAATGTTACAAAGCCACTTTGGTAGCATTTGTTATTCCCGGGAGGGTATGGAATTGAATACAAAATAATGTGTAAATTAGGGCGCCATAGTGTTTTGCAGATATTTTAAACTTGCCTCTTACGTCTTTAACATCCTCGTCCTGGTCGTGTCTGTAATTGCGATGACGTGTTCATCTAAGCGTGAGTGTATATATGTGTATTTGTTTGTTTCCATATTGCGGTAAAGAGATCTGCAACGGCAGAAATAACAATGAAGCTTTGTAACATTTTCCATTATAGCAACTGATTTCAATTCTTCTTTCCCCGTTTTGTACCAAAACCAAATCACATGTGTACACGAAGAAGAACATCAGCAACAGAGAGACAGCTATCTCATTCCGCTCCTTTTACCGGCGGCACAACATTTGTTGTATTCATGTGTGTGTGTGTGTGTGTGTGTGTGTGTGTGTGTGTGTGTGCAAGTTACCATACCAATCTACCGGCAGGTAAATATTTACACCCATATGTAAGGATAAACATACACATAAATGCCGATTGACATATAACGACTATGGCGACAACAACATTAACATGAAATGATTCGCTAGTGCTTTTTGTGCTGTTTTTACCTTGTTAGAAAGTTCTTCACCGTACTAAATGCGTGCCTGTGGGTTATCATGGCCTGTTTGGATAGGTTCGTATATACGTGAATAAAGTGCAGGCACACATATATATGTAAATAATATACAGAGTTCCCCCGAAGTCACAGCACTTGAATACCGCGGGAGTAAACAGTTTTCACATATCTTTGCCGTTCTGTTTTTGTTTTTGTTTTTTTTTTTTTTTTGTTTTTTTTTTGTCGTAAAACGTCTGTTATGTCATTAAAAACATTGTATTCTGTAGAATCTAAGAGCTCACATAAAGCCCAAAATCTGGTGGATTCCAAATTTCCTTGCAACCTGATACAGTCATTTGCGTAACATAAAAACAGCCACATTTAGAGATTCATCATTATATTTTTTATGTTTTTAGAGATTCGTCATTATATTTTCGAGACTTTCTGCTATTGTTTAATTTTTGACAGATAACATAAATCTGCCGCATATACGAGTATGCTATAATAGTAATCCCGCTTTAAAGATTACTGACAAGTTAAATGACGATTTCCAAAAACTAAAATAAGGAGATCAATTTGAATTATGCCACATTCACTCGTTTTTCCTGTATATTTCATAACTACAGAGTATTTTTCTTATCGGATGAAATCGAAAAAAACCACATATATAAAACGCCATGGAAATTTTAGTCAAATATCTTACCAACAAATATATTTACGAGAATAAAATTATCAGAATTCTTTTAAAGGGAGAAATGATCAACTCTACAAACTATATGTACATAAAAGTTTTCACAGATTCGCTTCATTAGTACGCCTCATATTTGAATCGCTGGTTCGATGAGATGGTTTTTATTCCTCTTGGTCCAATGTTGGGTTTGATAGTACAAACTGGAATTTATATTTAATTAGAAGCCACTTTTTATTGCATGTAATTCATTCGATTTTAAAGAAAAACGAACTAATGACATCAAACGCTTTTTACGATCAAACTTGTGTCCCATCATAGATTTTGTGCTTCAGAATTTAAATCAGATTTACACATTTTTTCAGTAGTTCAAATTGCGATTGAAATATAATAATATAAACAGATACAATATATCTATTGCAAAACTAAGTTCACGCTGTTTGCAAATAGATGGCGCCAGCAGTAAATGCTAGTCGATACTGCCATAACCTAAACGTCATGAGCCAAGCTCAGGCATCTGATAAACAAACCGCATCGATAAGTGGTGATTTTCTTTTATATTCTTTTGGTTGTGTGAATGTGTATGATTTTGCGCAAAATAATCGTCATATGCCGGAAGTATTGGTTTTCTTCTTTCAACCGAAGAAAACGGCGGCTGAAGTTCATCGAGAGCTTCAAAACGTTTACGGGGATACCGCTTCAAGTGAAACAACGTGTCGAAACCGGTTCCATTGCTTTAAAGACGGTAATTTTGATGTTGACGACCGTTCGAGTGAAGGAAGTCAAAAACCTTCGAAGACATTGAATTGACTGCGTTGCTTGATGGCGATCCCTGTAAAACGCAGGTAGAGCTTTCCTCTGTATTAAGAGTCATCCGCCAAGCCATCTCCAGTCGATTTAATGCTTTGGAAATGATTCAAAAGCAAGGAACTTGGGTTTTTTATGGGTTGCAGCCAAGGGACGTTGAGCGTCGTTATTTCGCCTGTGAACAACTGCTTCGGCGACAAAGGGAAGGATTTTCTTCATCGTATTGTAACGGATGATAAAAAATGGATTCATTACAGCAATCCAAAGAAAATAAAGTCATAGGGGCTGCCCGGCAAAGCTCCTACGTCGTCGTCTCGGCCGTATATTCACGATGCGAAAGTTATGCTCTGTATTTGGTGGGACCAGGTCGGTGATATTTATTACGAGCTGTTGAAACCAAGCGAAATCATCACTGGGGATATGATTGAGCCAAACGAGGATTGCCCACAACAATCGGGGAAGCATGCAAAAGTGATTCTCCAGCATGACAACGTTCGACTTCATGTGGCCAAGCCCGTGAAAACCTATCTGGAAACGCTGAAATGGGAATTCTTATCCCATCCGCCATATTCTCCAGATATTGCGCCGTTCGATTATCACTTGTTCCGTTCGATGGCACACGGTATGGCTGGCCAGCAGTTCCGCTCATATGACGACATCAAGGAATGGCTAGATTCGTGAATAGTCTCAAAAGATGAACAGTTTTACCGTGACGGAATTCGAGTTTTGCCAGATAGATGGAAAAATGTAGTATCTAGCGATGGGCAGTACTTTCAATGAATCATTTGTAAGCATGTTTTCATAATAAAGTTGTATTTTTATAAAAAAAAAAAAACAGCGAGAACTTAGTTGCGCACTTAATATATAAAATATTTAAAAAATAATGCAATAATGCAAGCATTTATTTAGCTGAGGACGAATAATGTCAGCCAATTTGAATCAACTTCAATCATCTTTGTATTTTAAATATAATTTGCTTTTTAGGATTCTCTTCGCCCTATCAAATGTGCTAAAAGCTTTAATATTTATAAACATTCCAAATACTATTACTATGGCCTCACCGAGGGAATGAAAACATATGAGTTTATCATTTGATAGGACAAACATATAACACTCAAATGTAAGCATCTAAGTTACCAAATGTGCTCATGACTATTTAGGTCTCCGCTTGTCTCGCTGGCTGCCTGGTAGACACGATTACTGCCGTAAATCTAGTCCAAATGATGAATGCCTTCATTCCTTCGGAATGTACATAGTTTTATTATTGGAAACGTTCTCAGAATAGGGAGTTATCGCCAGCTATTGAACAAATCTACGTATTTGAGTAGTTACATTTCCTATGTGTTGGTACCGTGTATTGCTAAATGCTGGCTTAAATTTTCAAAAAGGCTGTAAAGAATTATTTCGATGTTTATTGTTCCCTTTTTGGATCACTTTTTGAGTTCGCAATGGCATTTGAAGCAATAGTTTGGATATTAATTGCCTTCTAATTAACATTTCATATGCAATAGTTTGATTAAGACAGGCTACCATTCCTTGCAGGATAAAGGAAGAAGCTATTTGAAAAGTAATTACCTCAACTAAATGTTCTCGTATTGTTAATAATTTCAAAGCACTTTTCGGTTGTGCCATTTTCTCTGGACATTTGTTATGTAGCTTTTATTTTCTCCACTCACGATATGGCTCAAATGTACACACTGAACTTATGGGGGAAATTTTTTTTTCAAAATAAATTAAAAATGTTGCTATTTAATTATTCAAGAGTTTATCCAGATATTTTTATGTTGATAAACAACAAATACGGAAAATTCTTTTTGACTCGAAACAGGCCATGTTTAACATGTAATCTGAACGTGTAATGCACATGCATATGTTCTCCTACCGCCCAAAGGACACTCTTAAACTCACACATACACACAGATCACCTCGTACAATTTCGAGAGAATGTGATGCAATATGTATGTATATACACACACACACACCAACACATGTGTATTCGTATCAAAAAAAGTAAAGAAAAAAAAACTAAAGCAAAAAAGCTTTAACATAGTATAAACGGATAAATTAAACAACAGGCCAAACGACCAACATTCATACAAAACAAAGACATAAACACGCAATGCTGACATTATTTTTTAAAAGTTGCAAATTTTATTTTAACCTGAATTAACAAAACAACAAAGTACTGAGGAAAAAAATTGTAATTAGCAGAACACAGAACAATACGTGCTGCAGCAACAACAACTGCCGCTACAAGTCGGCTGGCTACCTGTTATAAACAAGGGGGAAAAGTTTATATATTTATAATGAAATTAATGTGGAAACATGTGGTAATATAATAAAAGAAATTGTAGCTGGCAAAAGTAGTTGTGGCAATCACGGTAAGAGAAGTCGCTGTATCGGATTTGAATGCAAATTAGCAGGATATGAGTTTGAGTGTGTTGCGAAAAGATGAAAGTCCTCCTTTCGTGAATTGTGATTGCATTTGTACTTCTTCGGCACAATAACTTGTGAAGAACTAACTTCGTAGACATGTAGCTTGTGCAGTATTAAACACTCATTTCTTCAATTTCCTTCATTTCTACTGCATTAAGATTTTTTTTATATATGTATATATATTCTATGCCAATTACTAAAACTTGACAAATCTCTGGAAATCAGAAAAAAATGTAATTGCAGTTATAACTCCATCCATCTTTTGATGTGGTTCTATGTAATCCAATATGTATTCCATTCCATACAAAAAAAAAGTCTACATTTGCTAGTTTTACATCAAAATATGTAACATTTAAAAGAATGTGTTCTCAGTAATACATATTACTGACTAAATAAATTTCATGATTCACACACCTTCAATCGAAGGAATGAAAGTACACCTTAATTGGTATGACGAAACTGTAACACCATTCTATGTGGGCATTTAAAGTACCAAATACTTTGGGATTTTTTAAGTCGGTTATTCATCGGATTACCGAAATTTAAATTGTGTCTCTGTACCTATATATTATAAACGGCGTGGTTTAGCGAATTTTAGAATTTAATGGTTGATAGAATTTGAAAAACTTTTCAGTTTGAATACGGCGCTTTTGGTGCCTTCCCACCAAATGATCGATTTAATGATTTATGCGTCCATTCATATTTTCTTTTCAATTGTAGTAACTGCACTTGATAATGGAAATGTAAATCGATTGGAATATCACACCCATTAGAAATTAAAGAATGGGTAGCAACATTCTTTAATTTCTAATTTCTTAGTGCTTCTCCCCAAAATGTTCTTCGATATGCTATATTATTTCGAAATTCAAATATTTAGAAATTTGATATCTCCCATACCGATAAATTTCACTTGTTTATACAAAAATTCAATCAAGCGTTTACAAACGGGTATAAATTAATTGATTTGCCCATTCCGATGTCGATGTAATCCAGAATGTAGCTCCTTACATTCTAGTTTTTCATTGATAAAAAATCTTCGCAAATTTTGAAATAAATGACTGTTAATCGGCCGTAACTACCAGCAAGTCATTTACAAATTATTTGGTTTAGAGATAATCAATCTATCCAGTCACTCCAAGTGGATGATTTCATTAAGATTAGATGTTGTTTCCTTCTATGCGAGATAATTCTGAATAGCTTTTGAAAGAAAAAAAATCAGATGGGCTTTAAAGCTTATTTACGCTATGGTAATAGGTAATAGGTGTAGTCTACAGTGTCGAAGACAGCGTATCGACTCATATGTAAAATATGAACGAAATTAACCTTTCCAATAAAAATTAGGGTTTTTATATATTTTTCAAATAGGACCACCCCTTAAAAAGCCATATGAGTTAGGTCATTCTTCCAATAATCAAAAAGGCATCACAAATAGGCATCACAAACAAAAAATACTGAAAGCGCTTATTATTCCAAAGCTTCAGTCAATTTTTATACGGGCCAGTTCCTTTTCTAATTGACCGATTTCCACCCTTACCTCAACTGCCATTCAGAACACAGAGCAAGGTAGGTGGACGTATCAGATATGTTATACACCGACTTAGCCTGTTCTTCTGTGAAAATAATCATTCTTTTTTTTAAATTTTCAATGTCCACACCAACAATTATGACAACTTCTTAAAAATATAATGGATTGGGATTGTTTTTCCTAGTATTAATACGATACCATCATATATTGCTCTTTACTGATAAAGAAATAGTACAATTATTAAAAAAGTGAACAAAATATGTATACCTCTGTTCCGATAAAGATTTTATCACATCTCCGCTGACTCCAGATAAAATGACCATGCTCAGTCAAATCAAATGTGTAGGTTTTACATGAGTCTCGCTTTGATAGCCTTACCCATGGTATTCCATCACACAGGTGCCGTTTTCTATTATTCTTTTCTTGGTTATATGTTCTTTCTTTCTTCTTGCGCCCCTTTGGGGTGCCCAAACTAATCCCAAAAGGATTAGTCGAACTACCAGAGTTAAGAAGTAGGTCCCTAGGAAAACTTCCTCAGGGCCCGCTCCCTCTCTCGCCCAAAGTAACGTTGTAGTCACTTGGTATGAAGTGAGCTACCTCCAGGGTAGGAGTTGAGGTAATCTAGGAAGACCTCGGATAGACATGAACAGTGTTTTCCTAGCTAATGCTTTCCTTCACCAATGCTTGAGCAACGCAAAAGCACTGAAAACATTTGCTCGGGCAACCACAACCAGCACGATGCTCCCACAAGGGGTCCAACACCATTGACCAGGAAGGAACAATGTTCCTTGGGCACCTGGTCACCCGTGCTACCAGAAGAGAAGAAACCTCTGGTCTGGGTTTCGCAGACAAGCTAATCCAGTTTTGCTTTATCATACCTCGCATGGAACTGGTAATCCATTATCTACGGCATAGATTTTCAATGTCCGAGGAAATAATATCAACACAGCAAAGCACACCATGCTCCTATCATAGTTCATTAACCAGATCTCTCTGATCATACAACTATATTTACCGAAAAGATAAATCTTCTGATACCTCCCGACGGGTTCTCTATGTCCGCACCAGTTGCCAGGATGTGTCTTGTTTAACTATGACTCTCTCCTTTGCTTGGTTTTCGAAAAACGAGTTCCGAGATCAGTTTGATGTCATATTATAGGTGAATCCCAAGACATAATCCACCTGTTCCTAGGGCTTCTAGTACAGGTCTGTTTATGGGCGTCCCAAGCCATAGGTCTTTCATCTCAATATTAAAATATGAAAACTAAAAT
This sequence comes from Philornis downsi, assembly GCA_019455685.1. Classification (NCBI taxonomy): domain Eukaryota; kingdom Metazoa; phylum Arthropoda; class Insecta; order Diptera; family Muscidae; genus Philornis; species Philornis downsi. Next base: position 4,329,308 of record JAHXMU010000118.1, on the reverse strand, counting down.
GTTTTCATAAAAAAATGAAAATTTATCAAAAACAAAAACGACAACAAATTGTACTCACAAAAAATAATAAACTGGAGTGCCTGTATAACGAATGAGCGAAATCAACAAGGAAGAAAAATAGAGCACTCTAACTACTCATAGTTCGTGATTCGCATTCTTGTTCAGAGTTCACGTAATTGGGATTTGATATACGGGAGATCGTCTAGAGTAATATATCCAAAAGGATAACTGATCATTACACTGGAAGCTAACATTCGATCCTAATATAAGTATTAGATTACTATCATGATGTTTCTTTTCGATCCAGTAGCTTCTAATATGATGTTTGAGCAATTTTTATCCAGTAGAAATCTGCAATGTTTATTCTCATACCCTGTATATGTTCAGATATATAATTCAAAAGAAATTTACAAAAATTTGTATAATTGCAAATTAAGGCTTACAACTGCTCTATATGGAATGCAACAGTTTTGTAAACAAATTTGATAGGTTCTTAAATATGTTGAAACTAATGCACGTTCACTACAACACTATTTTTATTTGAATAATTAATACAAAATAAGTTATAATTTAAAATATAAGCAAAATTCTAAGCAAATTCTATTGTTTTTCGTTCGTTTCAGAAAATGTAAAACCTTTAACATTCGATGAAGTATACAATCAGAGCAGTCCTTCTAACTGCACCGTCTATGTTGGCGGCGTGAATAGTTCTTTGACATCTTTGAGTGAGGAAATATTACAGAAGACTTTTTCACCTTATGGATCGATACAAGAAATACGTGTCTTCAAGGATAAAGGTTATGCCTTTGTCAGGTAAGTTGATCATGCATAATTGATAAATTTAGAAATTTTAACGCAATGTTATAATCCATTTTTCAGATTTTCTACTAAAGAAGCCGCAACTCACGCTATAGTAGGTGTCCACAATACTGAGATAAACGCCCAGCCTGTGAAATGTTCTTGGGGAAAAGAAAGCGGTGATCCCAATAACGCCCAATCGTTGGCTAGTCAAGCTTTGAATCCAGCTGCTGCTGGCTTTCCATATGGTGTTGGCGCTGCTGCCGCCGCAGCAGCTGCATATGGTCAACAATTGGCAGCCACCGGTTGCTGGTATTCACCTACGCCCACGTATCCCGCTTCATCGGCTACAGCTGCTGTAACGCCCGCTGCTTCGGCTGCTGTGCAAAATCAATTTCTGCAAGGCATCCAAGGTTATCACTTCGGTCAATATGGTGGCTATCAGCAAGGCTATATGGGGTAAGTTAGGAAGACAGAAACAAGTCTACATTCAAAAATTCATTATCGTTAAAACAAGAATAAGAAGTTTGCATATCTCTGTAGACAGCGCAATAGATTTTTTGGGATGCGTCATATTTGTACGGAGTTTTTTACTGTTGGTAGTCACAAGTCGTACTATTATAAAATTATAACACTAATAAGTAATCATTTATACTCCATAAAAATTTCCAATTTCAATCTTTCTTGAATTGCGTTCTTTTACCAACCACCACTGGATAGGATATACGAGCATAAAGACCATAATTCCGTTGAAGTGTTCATTTAAAGTATTTTTCTTTTTCAAAAATCAATATCCGTTTGAGCATAACTGCCTGTTAACCAGCCGATGATAGGATAGAGACCTCATCATTTGATCTGTTTGACAGAAAATTTCATTTGAAATATCTCATAATCATAGGAAAATTATATTCGAATTTGGATAACTGTAGGATATTGACACGCATAATTGCCTTGCGATAAACCGCCACATTATTATTTACGCAAGTGCCAAAAGTAGGCGAAATCGGTCATACAAGAAAAAACTTGTCTATACAAAGGTTGAACCTTCTTCTATCATAATGAGCTTTTTCTGTATATTTTAACTATATTAAATATATTAAACTATGACAGTTGACAGATAAGGGAAAGGGACAATTCCAGGTCTTATGATTTGCACGGGAATGACTTAATTGCAGGAGTATTCAGCGAAAATATATAAAAAAAAAAACGAATTTTCATTGGAAATTAGCAAAGTTGAAGGATTATTAATGTGGAGAGGATATTATTAACTTTAATCGCATTCATATACAATAATCTTTCGAAGTGATGCGAAATATTTTCAGTAGACAAATTTTAGCTTTAATTACTGGCGCAGTCGTGTTTTATCATATTTCACATTACTTAATATAACATGACAACATAAAAGTCATTTTATATATTTGCGAACATTAAAATTGGCAGATAAAAGGCTTGCAAAACATAAGAAAAATATTCTCGTGTCTAATTTAAATAATAAATAGTCCATAGAGTCGCTGATGATAAATCGATTCATCGCCAAATTAATGTGAGTGACAGAAATATAAATGATATATCGATATATCATAAATGATATATAGAATTAGAATGCTTATCTAGTAAAAAAAAAAATCAGCGATACCTTGAAAACGATACCTCATATCGGATGTTTTTTCAAAAATGTATTTGCTCTCAATATGTAAATATTTTAATTAGTGGGTGCTACCGCCACTGTCGTTTACTTTTTTATAAATGAGTTTATTTGTACCTTACTTATAGATAAGTTTTGATGTATTATCGCTAACTATCAATTAAGGTAGTGTCAAAAGATAAAAAAAAACCCAAGCGGGTCTAAGCGCATTGTCTGGAGAAAGCGAACAGTCATTTTCACAAACACCGCTTTCAAATATATCTTTGCTGCAACAAAGATCATATAAAGATCGCGTATTACATACATAAGTCCAAATCTTCAAATGATTGACGCTTGGTTTCCAGACCAAAATTTAGTATATTTGATAGATTTATCTATGGTAATGTTGTATGTCTTCTAATGTAATTTCATAACTTATGTTTTGTTATGTTATGTTCGGATAGTGATTTTAATACACAAATACAAAACATAGCAAAATCCAACATCGAGTTTTGTATTTGGTGTTTAGAATCCAGTGAAAACTTGGCGCCCAGGAACATTCCTTCAACAGTGAGGAAATGATGAAATTTATAACTAAATGCTAACACCCTAAGAAGGATGTTTTCCAAAAGGCTGTTAATGAAAGTGTCTATTCAGTGCTAAACTGATTTTGGTCAATTTCAAACTCACTCTGACAATTACTATAACACATTTTCGTGCTTAGTTTCAGTCTCCTAACCCAAGTGATTCCTATTTGTCATCGTACTTTCCTTATACAAGACGGAAGGAACTGACATTCATTTTTATGACGATCAAAGACACAAATATAATTTATTCGCAATTTTAAGCTTTGATTTGCAATTTCTACACTATTTGTATTAATAGATTGCGCAAGCCAAAATCACAGTAATTGGAAGAAGAGGCCGAATTTAGAAAATATTGTTTTGATGCTGAAAACTTGGTTTTTCTTCTCTTATTGTGTTGGAACTTGAAAACGGTCGGAAAAATGGTAGATGGTTTAGAAGCAAAGTGTTAGTTCTAAAAAGGCACAACTTTTATTATGCCAAAAACTTACTGTTAGTATTAAATTGGAAACAACAATAATATTGGGAGCCAACTCATAAATGTATTGGCATGCACAACAACTCTGAACGGACCCACTTTAGAGGCCGTTTTTTAGGCATTTTTATGCTTTCCCCCAGAGGAATAACAAATTATTTGATTTGATGGTGCTTTTTTTACCGAATCATCATATGAAATATTGCAGAAGGAAGCTTTTAAAGGGTCAAGTAGTTTTTAACCAAATGTGTTTCATCTTATTTTAAATTGGCACAATAACTGTGGCAAATCGGCATGAGATTTCCGGGAATTTGGCTCGGCCTAACATTTGGCCAGATCGTGGCCGGGGTTTGTAAAATAATCATATCGATAAATTCTTTCTAATGCTTCTAATGTTACCCCAAAATATTGACTGATTTCCGATGTTCTATGTTTTAATTGTGATTTTTATTTTTTTATTTATTTATTTATTCATTTTTTTTTTTGTGGTAGACTAACTAAATTATTTATTCACCGTAATGCATACATATTGGTACATTTTGTATGCCTCTTCACACCTCTTCACTTGGCATCGTTTTGCCTCAATGCTAACATATGGTAAATACAAAAAAGACGTGGGTTCCTGTTAAAAAACATTGTGACTTAAAGCACAATAATAGGAGAAAATCTCGAAATCTCGAAACTCGAAAAGGATCACTGTCTTATATTAAATTGGCTCTCTTTAAATTCGGAAATAATTTTACGGCCTAAGTCTTGCTAAGTTATACTAAATTTAGTCCTATTGAAAGAAAAATGTGAAACTAAAAATGTAGAGACGTCGACGTTTGGAGTGTTACCAATTGAAATTGAGGAATTTTGTCAGTTTTTTTTTTATATTCATAGCGTAAAAACATTTCAAATTTTAAGAAAAATGTGTAATTGTTCGATGTGATCATCTTTATCGCCAATAAAAGCATCGAATCTCTCCCAGATCTGTCACATTCTGCACGAATGTAGCCTGATAGTATTTTGTCCTATTCTCGGCGAAAAACAATCTTTATTTAAACAATCCATTCACCAGAATGGACCATAGAGAGGACACGTAGAATGGCTTTAAGTCAGGGGAGTATGACGGCCATTTTTGTGAAAAATTTAAGCTGGGAACTTTGGCTTGTAAAAAAAGTTGGGATATTGCCGAGTCTTGTTGATACGTCCAATGATTTTTACTGAATTGTTTATGCAACAAAACATTATTTAAAATCATTTCAGTGTAGATTTGTTAATTTACCTTAATGACCTGTGTAGTGGAGTAGATCACGAAACTGGCTATGGAAGTTAGTGGGGTAGAGATGAAGACGGAGAAGCCAGTTCCGAGTAGCGGGAAGGGTGCGGTTGGATGAGAAATTATCTGGTTGTGAGATTTACATAAATCTTTCAAGTTGTGGATTTAGTAGTTAGGGAAATGTCTCTGGCTGTGGGAAGAGAAAATTGTCTTGAACATAAAATTTCTCAAAGTACAAGAGAAATTACATGCAAGTTACGGATTGTAAAGAAATAGTTTGGGATAAAAACACCAAATGAATTAATTACAATTCAAGATGTTTTATTTTTAGAGAAGAGAAGTGCTCACCAGTAGGCTTATAAAAGATAAATGGCCGATACTGGTTCCACGAACTTGCCACGAAGCTTAGCAATGTTAGATTTTAGATTCAGAATAATTCACAATAATTCATTTATAAAGTTAGGTTGGTTTTTATGGATAAAAATTCATTAAGACAATTTTTTTTCTAGAATAGTTAGTAATAAGTTTTGTTTTATAATTCAATTAGATATAAACGCTGTAAGTTTATGCAACCTGTTCAACTCTTGTTATCGAAGAGCAATTCGCTGGTCTAAAATGTCTGGTGTTATCCACTGTAGCCATCGTTTTGTTTCTGTAAATCCTACTGAACCGTAAATATATTTTTATTAGAAATTAACAAAATAGTCAAGTAAGTAAGTAAGTGTAAGTGTTTTAATGCCTTTGCTCTTGTTAGCGAACTGACTTTAGTCCAGTTGTTAAATATTGTACATTTTGTACTTTGTACATTTTATATGCGCTCTATGCTACTGACAGACATATTGACATTTTTTCACCAATTGAACTGCTCTTTGTTGTGGCTTACTTTGAAATCGGGCCTTATCTTTTCGAACCATTTCTGACATTGTTGATATTTGTGGATGCCCATCGCCATGCTATCAGTATTATTGTAGCCTCCAATGGTCCGATATACAAACATTTTTTCTCCACGTAAATATGTATCATAGCTCATTAACATATTTCCAGTGAAATGCATAGGAAGAACGGTGCTGCGCTAGAGTTCCATTTTGATAATTCTTTTAATTGCGACTTAAAACCGTATGCTTTTGTGGGATTGTAAACTATATAACAAACTGACGCTTGCGAAATAATAAGCGCGCTTTCATTAGCCTTTTGGTCGCACTTCAAACACCTATATCTGTATGCATCTACGTTTATGAAGGGTGGCACATATGTTACATTAACGGCGACTATATTGAATGCGTTCTTCTGCATCATTTGGTTTTAACTCGTGAATCAATTGCATCTTATATGGAAAAAGATGTAACACATGTAAAATTCTTTCCAAAGACCGCCTAGACATCTCTAACTGCTGAGAACGTCGCCTGGTGGAAGTTTCGGGGTTTTCATCAATACTTGCTTGCACTCGAGCAATGGTCACTTCATTCCAAACTACACGAGGTCTTCCAGCACGTGGAAGATCACAGACATCCCCCTTGTTGCCCAAAACGCTGAACCAATCGGAAAATTGTTGGAGGGCTAGCAGCATTTCGAACATGAAAGAACTTTGGATATGATCTGAATAACCGAATGCTGACTGTCAAAGTAAAATTTAACAACTTTGGTTCTTGTTATCTGTGCTGAGTTTTTCCTTCATAAATTTCCCAAGTATTATTTAGGTAATTCTGTAAAAAAGAGAAAAAAAAGACTTAAACAAAAAATGTATTCACCGATCAAATCTTAACGTTACTTATGCGCCACCCTATATATGTCACTTAATTGCGCTAAGTTCAGTGGAATTTTTTGTAGTAAAATTATTAAAATAAAAAAATAATTGAAATACATAGCGGAAGTTGAAGTTTTACTTGATTTAATTCAGGTCAATAATTGATTAGCAATTCATCATGTTCCTGCTGGCATCACCCACACTTTTGCGCTAAGACAAAAAGGACATTGACTGCAATCAGGCGTAAGTCAGTTCAGCTGACTGGGATTAGTATACTAGCTCTATTCTAATCATCTTTTTAATATAATACAAATATGCAACTATAGAGATGATTTCACAGAAAGACAATAATTTGGCGTTTGAAACTATTTCAATTTCCACAATAATTCATTATTCTGTATACAACAAACGTTGGCCAAATATCGGGAAGCAATCATTTAATTAGAATTGTCATCATCGGTATGTCAACAGAAGCAAACTGCTGTGACAGATAATTCGTAGCTGTCATAAACTTATATGTGTGTACACTCATACAGGTATACGTATATGCGCAGAGGCGGAATTAGCGTTCTGACGAGCCTTTTATAAAATTTCGTATGTTCGAAAAAAGGACTTCCAAATTGTGTGTAGTCTTACATAATTTTTGAAATAAAATTTTTGGTCGATGAACGTTATATTTTCGAAATGACTTCGGTGTCACGGAATTCACCTTTGATATACATACTCTAGATTAAAGCAATATTCTAAAACGCTGTTTCTTTATTCCCTGAAAGAAATTTCAAACCTTACGATAAGTGACGATTAGTAGAAACATTTCTTCCAGATATTTTGGAAAGTTTTCCTTCAAAGTTTTCCTTGTAAAGAATGTGGGATGCGTTGTGACGGACTTTTGAATTTTGTTCTGCCATCAATTATTCACTGCTTGCTATGAGAATACTTCAAAATAGTGGGTCACTTTTGTTAAGCAGAACTGGCGCCGTGGAGTGTACCAACCATAATGTTACGGTGTTGAAAAAAAGTGTCGACAACATTGCTTAGCACGAATAGAAAAGGAAGAGCAACGCCTACTTCAATGCCTTCACTTATAAGGATAGTTTATGAAATTTTCCCGAAATGTGTCTCGTAAAGTCTTACACATAAGAGGGCCTTGTCAATGCCGCTGCTACGATATGTCGGGTGTTGTGTGTGGGTGTGTTAATTTAAACACAATTTTAACACAAATTGAGGTTACACACTTCAAACACTTTACATGTATTGCACTGTATCTAAAGTACCATTTATCTATGCACTAAGATTACATACGTATTTGTACGTATGTATGACAACTACCAATACATGGACTAACGCCAACGTTTAGATATTTTAATGATTGAAATGCCACTGGGGATAATGATAACATGACGAATGACTGAATTCATTTACTAATTGCCAGACATGTTCATTATATGTTCACACCACACCGAACTGGTTTCAGTTTTCGTTGTGTTTTCAGTATTAATTTATGAATGTGTACCTCTATATGAAAAGTAAGTTGTATAAAATATGATATAGTACTTTATATTTACTTACAACACTTGTTCGATAACAAACATTTGTACGTATGTATGTAATTTAATTACATTTGTGAAAATTATTGCTGTATTAAGATTAAGTGCCTATTAACCAAATTAGTTTCTGCACCTCAAGGATACCATTATTTCACAGAGTACACGTATTTTTATATTTCAGAATGGGCGTTCAAATACCAACCACTTGGCAAGGCGTCGCCACACAAGCCCAAATTTCTCCTGCTCAACAGTTGGCGACGGCGGGTGTTGCCGGTGCAGCAATACCTCAGGCTGCCGGCGTTGTTGCTTACCCTATTCAGCAATTCCAAGTTAGCCCCCAGGTAGGTAACAAATTGTGCTGGGAGTCAATGTGAAAGCTCTTGACATAAATAAATATTATTGCACATAGCATAAGCAATATGTACATAATAGTTTTATTTTTTCTTTTTTTTATTTCTTTTCCTCATAAATTTTGCATGTTTTAAAGAAATGTTTGCGATTACTTTAGTTTTTTTTTCTAAAGTTATTCTCTTATTTTTTTCTCGCATTATTACGTTTCGTCCATTACAAATATTCTAGACAAATTTTATAGACAACAATAGTTGATATAAATCAATATAACTACGTTTTGTGCATTTTCGTTGGTCGCAACAGTCATATTTCTGCTTAAACGGATCGTTACCAGGACAATCGTCGTTATAGCTCTTCTAATTTAAACATCCGCAAATGAGTGCCCACGTCTGCTGTTTGAACAATGCCGAATATTGCCTAAAAGTTTGTATTCATAGACTTCCATGGAGAGCACAAACTAGAAAAATGGATTTCTAAAATATGCATTACAGGGAAATGATTAAGAGAAGAAAGAAAAGGAACGAGAAGCAAATAAATGTTAGAAGGATTTTCGAATTATTTTTGGCAAAAGTGGCATTTATTTAACTTTTTCATGTAAATTTTCAACGTATTCATTCAGATATAGATATATACCTATTCATATAGATCTAGCGATCCCCCATTTTGGACGCGTCCGTTTAGAAAACATTAAATTAATTCGCTTGACATTCATTTATACCACTCCCGCCTAAAGTTGTTGACCAGGACTTTCTATCAAGGATTTTCTATCAAAAAAATAAGTTGAATTTAAATTTGTCTCAAAAAATATTTATTTATTTATCAATTTCTATTTTATTACCTTAAAAGTTCTCCCCCTCAGATATAATGCACTTGTGCCAGCGTTTTTTCCAATCCTCGAAGCAGCTCTGATGTACACTTTTTGGTATGTCCTTGAGCTCTCTCAGCGATTCGGTTTTTTTTCTCCTCAATCGTCGCAAATCGCCATCTGTTCATGGATCTCTTTAAACTTGGGAACAGGAAAAAGTCGTAGGATGCCAAATCGTGCGAATACGGTGGCTGAGGCATGGTAAAGGTGTTGCATTTGGCCAAATAATCTCTCACAAGCAATGATGAATAAGCAGGTGCATTATCATGATGCAAAAGTCATGAATTTTTTTCCACAATTCCGGGGTTTTTTTTCGTATTGCTCCACGCAAACGACGCAAACTCGACGCATAACTTCAAGGTAATACTTCTCATTTACCGTACGACTTTGTGGCAAGAACTCCTGAGGCACTTCGCTATGGTAATCGAAGAAAACAGTGAGCAAAACCTTGACATTTGATCGAACTTGGCGTGCTTTTTTTGGTCTTGGCCCTCCTGAACTCTTCCGTTGGGACGATTGGGCTTTGGTTTCGATGTCGTACAGTTATAACCCTTTTAAGCAAATTTGGATCATCGTTGACGTCATTCAACAATTCCTGAGCGATGCTCATGCGCCATTGTTTTTGGTCAAAATTCAGCAGGTTTGGAACGAACTTCGCTGCCACACTCTTCATGCCCAAAATCTCCGAATTTGCCCAAAATCTCCAAAGATTGCATGGCATGTGCCAACCAATATGCCGACATCCTCAGCAACTTCTCTAATTGTGATTCGACGATTCTCCATAACAATTTTTTCACTTTCTTAACATTTTCTTTGGTTGTTGATGTGCTGCGGCGTCCAGAGCGAACGTCGTCATTCACATCTTCTCAACCTTCTGTGAAAAGTTTTTATCACTTGTAAACATTTTTTTGACTCTAAATACTCTCACCGTGTGTCATTGTCAACCTTTCAGGTGTTTTTGAGCACTTAATTCCATTTTGTACGCAAAATTTGATGCAACTTCTTTGATTAGTTTTTTCTCGATAGCAGAAAATCGCCGAACACGCAAAACACTTGTCTTATTTATGGCTCTCACAAATGAGCTGAACATGCTATATCGATAAAACCGTAAACATATCTTTAAGACGAGTGTACCGGCATAAAAAAATGATAATCGAACATCGAAATTTTAAAATTCACTGTTTTTGAACACACCTCGTATACCGGGAATCTTACCCGCTTTTTACTACCCCGTTTGCAACATATCTTTACGGGAATTTTGGGAAAGGTCATTGTACGTAAGATGGTCTTTGAATACATATTTTCATGGTGCCAGGTGAGAACGGAACTGTCTATAATTGTAATTTAATGGGACAATGGTTATGGGGAAGTATTTACATACAAATTGTGGCCGACTGTGACGCGATGGTTAGTACACGTGAGTATTGTTCGCATAATCGCAGGTTCAACTCAGCGTACAGTCACCTATTATTATTTGAGCGGCGCTCTCCTCGACATGTATGTGATTCGATTAGTCGCCAAGTCTTGTAAATGAATCCCAAAATGTGACGTTCGGAATCGTCGTTTAATTGTAGGTCCCGTCGAGTGAGTCTAAAAATAGGAATGCGACATTGAAGAACTTCTCACTGAATGTGGCACGCCATTAGATTTTTTTTCGGGGCTACATCAAAAAGCGTATTTACGCGGACATCCTTCAAACGTTAGGGCATTTGCAAACCAACATTCGTCAAGTTATCGTCGAGATACCACCCGAAATGTGAGAAAAACTGGTCAAAAACTACCTTAAAAGGATCCACTGCTGTAACCAGTTCAAGGACGGCCATTTAAATGGCATTGCTTTTTGTTCTTAATGGCAGAGTCTAAGCGTTTTAATGGAATACAATTTTCGTCGAAATCATAGCTTTATGTCTGTTTCATTTAACTTTACTTTAGAAACCGAAAAATGGATAACCCGGTAGATACAAAACATTTTCGTATAAATTTCAGCTTTTAAGTTGAGACGCACATTTAGCGATTACACGGATAGGCGGTAAAGTATAATTAGCTCGACAAATATTTTTACGATGATTATAAATACCTGGATTTCATGTGGTCTAAGAAGATTGACACCTCGAAACTATGGTGGAGGTATAGGAAACATCAGACTATTATCAAATTTAGGAGCAAACTTAACAAACGTGAACTGAGCTTAAAATTATAAAAGCCATTTTTATAAAATTTTCAAAATATATTCAATAATATTACAATTTATTGCAGAAATATAGTTTTCCTTGAAGACACCCTTCAAGATCCTTTTACAGGCATTCTACTACATTAGAGAATCATTTTTTAAAAACTATTCACTATTTATTCATTTATAAGAAATAATAAATATTTGTAAAGTCTTTTTAATGGCTTTTAAAAATACAGGGCGCCGCAATAGAACGTGCATATTTAAAAAATAGATTACAAAATAAATACAAAAGGTATGGTTAAAATAAATCTAAGGCATTATAGAGTAATAAATGGAGTTTATTTTTTAAAAATAACATCATCTAAGTGGTGACTCTCTCTACTACGGCACTCCTCTAACTGCAAACGAAAATTATTTCTTCAGTAATACTGGTGTAATGGCTGCCATTTCACCACGGATATTCTCCTTGAGCTGAACGATGTTTCTTGGATTATTACTGTAGACTTTGTGTTTAAGGTATCCCCACAAAAAAGAGTCAAGAGGCGTCAAGTCTGGACTACGTGGGGGACATGGGATATTACCTCTTTTCGAAATCAGTCTGCCAGGGAACGTCTGCCTCACCACCGCCGTGGAGTCATTTGATGTATGACAGGTAGCTCCATCTTGTTGGAACCAAGTTCTGGAATTCGCTATTCTTGAACTTTCAATTTCAGGAGCCTAAAATCCGTCCAACATCTCAATATAGCGTTCCGTATTAACCGTGACGTTTTGGCCCCGCGCATTTTCGAAGAAAAAAGGACCAATTATGTCACTTTAGGACTATGCAATGGTTTCTCTTGTTTGATTTTGGGATTTTCACTGTTCCAGTAACGACAATTTTGACGGTTTACGAACCCATTCATAAGGAAATGAGCCTCGTCAGAGAAAAGGATATTATCAAAATTGGAAAATCGATTAAGCATTTCATTAGCAAATGCGAGCCTTGCTATGAAGTCAGACTCTTTCAATTCTTGTGTTAATTGTAGCTTATATGGATGCAGTTTAAGATCCAATGTTAAAATTCGTTGTAAACTTCGTCGCGATAATTGTAAGACAGACGATCTCTTGCGAGTCGACATTTGTGGATATCCTCGTACTGACTGCATAACTCTCTCAACATTGTCTTCGGTCCTAGATGTTCTTGGGCGACCATTTGCTTGTGGTTTAAATGTTGAACCGGTCTCTTCAAAAGGCTTTACCCATATTTTAATTAAATTAGCACTCGGAGCTTTACTAATTCGCCTAGTAGCAATATATGAACGAGAGTTCTCGTAAAATGCGCGCACGCAAAATGCGCGACGCTTCCCGTCGAATTAAAACTCCATGAGCCCGCCAACCCAACGATGTAGGCGACGCCCGCCCGCGCCTTTTCTACCACGCAAAAAAAGATGATGCAATATGCACGTTCTATTGTGCCATCCTGTACTTGAATTTAAATGACTTGACAATATTCCACACCGGAACTCATTACTGCCTGATGAGTTGAATTGCATAATGTTTGAATCATTTGATGGGCTATTTAGAATACTTTGGAGACGTGGAGTTTATTCACATCAGTTTATTGGGACTTTCTGCTCCATTACTATAATGCATCCTTTCTATATGATCAAACAAGTTCAGAAGGACTTAATGATCAACTAATCGCGATGTTTCTTTACATCAGCTATTGAGGAGTTACCGCTGCAATTTTGATGCAACAGTAATTTTGGCGACTTTGAGAACCAGCAAAACGTGTTTTTGTTAAAACCAAACACAGAATTGAAAATAATTCTCTTCCGTTGTAGTTCTCCAAAAAAATAAATCTTAACATCTCAAAAGTTATATCTTGGAAGCAACATTTATCAGCAACCTTGTATATCTGAATATACGACTGCTGAAAGACACGCGTTCGTCGAGCAACTCGAGGGGTACAAAATTATGTCTGTAGAAATGCACTCCAATGAAAATATAAAATGTATGAAAATCTAATTGTAAAAGGTCTGCGAAATTTTAAATAGAGCGTCAGGATAATCGAACTTGCATTTTGAAGTGCAATTTTAAATTTGCAATTTGTTATATTCAAAATCTAATGTTGTTTGGGCTTTGAAAATCCATTTTTGGCACAAACATTAAGTGACTTTAAATTAACTGATTTTCAACATCATTAGGCAACTGATACAAATGGACATAATTTTATTTGAAGTATTTACTTACATTTCACTGGAAATGCAAAACAAATCATAAAGATCTTCATTTTAATATTCTTAGTCGTTGTATTTCAAATATTATGCATGCTTGCTCAGACTTTTGTTAACTCAGAACCATTTCTTTGTGGTTTTCTTTTATTTTAAATACATTTTGCTGCCTTTTGATTACCTGTTGCTAATAGAAAATCTATATATTTATACGATATGTGTCAATATCTGTGCACCATATATTTGCATTTATAAATAAATTAAAATTATAAAATATTTATATCTTTTATTAAATATTTTCTCTTTCAAATGTCCTTTTTCTTAATACTTTTTTCGATTATTACTAACACCCATATTATTTTTTAAGGTTTATCCTTTACTTTTGCAGGCACAGTAAATCCTCACAACAAACAAAAAAAGAAAAGAATATTGAAAATAATTAAGATCAAGAACTTGACATTATTCTGAGCTGTAAATAGTTATCAAAAAAGAAATTTATGCTGCAAATCCATAAATGGTTATAACAAAACAACAACATTATACAAAACAAATGGCAAATTATTTATATACATATACATATGTGTTTATAACTTTAATCAGACAAAAAGAAAAAAAAAAGTAAGAGAATAAGAAATAAAAAATAACAGAATACAACTACAGAAACGTTAGCTACAGATTTAGTATGGAATAATATTCTGTGTAAATTGACAAGAAAAAAAAAAATAATTAAGAAATTAACAAAAATATGCAATATATGAGAGGAACAAGAACAACTACTACTACTACAGCAAAATCCACGTATAATAGAAATACTCATAACAATAGAGTAACAAAGCAAAAAACATACACACACACACACAAACACTTACGTAACCATAATCATTGCCCCATTCATAGCGTGTTATAAATAAGAAATTGGTGAATCCTTCTGAAGAAAGACATATTTTGTTTATTATCCTACACAGACTATGATTTCAGAGAATATATTTCTAAAGTGCTTTAGCACCGTACTTTTTTAAATACAAAAATATCCACAAATATCACATCACAAGTGTTGCCAAGTTTTTGATGGTTAGACAAGACAAAAAGAAAAAAAAAATATTTTATTTTAAAATCTAGTAAAATTTCAATCTGTATTAATCGTATATATTGATTGTATCAGATTTATAACTTCAACGTTTACTTTGTGCGAAAAGCCTTAGTGCACACAAAAGTGTTAATAAAATTATCAATTTATTTTGTTAATAATAGATTCTAATTGTGGAAGCAGTTTTATTTTGTTACATTTTTACTAATAAATTCCATGAAAGAACTTAGTGTGTCCATTCTAAGTGACGAAATTTTTACACATTGTTTTCTTTTCACTCATATTTTCAAACAAGACTTCTGGGTTTTTCGATTCATGTTGGCAGCAATCTTTGTCACTCCAATGCAAAATAAAATTGTTTAGGAAAACTTTCATGGTTCAATAACAATATTTCAAATATTGTAGATGTTCTAATATAATGTAGATTTTGTAGCCTCATAAGCATAATTCTTCAATCACATGTTTCTCAGTTACTGGTATGGTTATAGTATTAGGTTTTAAGCAGATTTTACAAATTTTCATAGGACATCCTACGCCCTTATTCATAAAAGTAACAATAATTCAGTAATAAAACTAACAAACTAAGCTAACAACCAGTTTATACGTACAGCTGGCGACACTTTTACTCGCCGTTAATGTTGTGCGAAGAAACAAGATGACGTTAACAGTAAATTAAGAGTTTATAGGCATTTATTACACCTTCCCACCAGGGAATGAAGTTATATGTATATCACGTGCAGCACCTAGAAGGAAGCATTTAACCCGCCAAGTATCTTCTTAAACAAAATTTATTTCATGACTCTTAAAGGCGATTGCACGATGCCCCTCTGTCTGGTTGACTCTCTGGCCGACTGATAGATCTTTATGGAATTTCATAAAACTTGTCACAGACTAACACTTAGCTATATCGTAGCTGGAACTTATAAATTGGGCATATCGGTCCGGCAATTTTTGTACCATGGGGAGGGTACCATTTATAGACTTTCAGTATTTCCCTATAAATCCAAAATCGTGGTTACGCCAGGATAGGTTAGGTCAGTGTGGCAGTCTGAATAGACAGATCGTATAGTCCATTGTGATACCACGGAAACTAGAGATATGTTTGTCCCCTGTTGAATCATCCTGAGCACCTTAAGAAGCTCTTAAGTCGGGCAATATCTATATTATCTAGATCTCCTATGTCCCTAAAGAAATGAGAACCCAATGTTGATCACCGCCTGTTCGCCAGGGCGGAGCAATTGCAGAGTAGGTGTACTATGGACTTCTTCTCCTCTTCATCCCTACAGCTCCGGCAGAAGTCACTAGTCGCAACCCTCAATCTCACTGCAAGTCTTCCATTCAAACAGTGTCCCGTCATGACGGATAAAATCGTGGTTATATTTACTGAATTTTACGGAATTCAATACAACTCTTTCGTCGAGTATGAGGCTAAGAGTATTCAGTTTATAAAGATCACTTGTATGGTGGTATTACAATGGGCGGTGACCGGTTAGATTTTTTTTAAATTCTACCCGGATATTCTGCTTGTACACTGCAAAATGCTTGTACTACAATTGACTTGTAAAATTAGCCGATTTACCATGATCCCTCTGATACCCCCCACACATATGGTTTTTATAATCCGTATATTCATTCTTATGTTCAAATCTTTAACCGAGTTGTATTAAATTCTGTCAAATTTGATACGTGTTAAGCACTGTAATGTAACATCGGTATACACCATCCCGTACAAATTGATAGATTTTACAAAATTCCATTTTTTTTTATAATTACTACTTATTAGGCTGCAGTGGACTAGATTTTTATCTATTGCACTAATATGTAATTCTCTGAAAAACTTTAGAAAAAGCCAACCAAACAACCAAGCCACTTCTGATAAATCCCATAAAAATTGATCGATTTATGGTACACTAGAGTTTCCTAAATACCTATTAATTGTATTACATTCTAGCATTGGCTAAAATTACAAAGATCGACTAAAGAATCACGCTCCTTCAGATAAGTCGCACATAACATATCATATTCATATCTTTCATTCAATAGCATTAAGTTCATCATAATTTACTAGGCAATTAGTAAACTTAATTCTATGAATGGAAATGGAGATCATTACCTTGCCCCCTTAATACACCATGCACAAAAACGCACCGTTGTAGATGTAGTGACTTCTCTGCCACCACAGAGTATCTTCCAGTAAGACCTTTTATCACACCCATTGTGGAGTCCACTCACACTTTTACATGAACACAAAAGGACATTTGGTGAAGGAACGTGTAAGTCAATTCAACTGACTAAAATTTCTGTACTGGTTTTAACTGTTAAACACAATTATTCCATTAAACAAAAAACGAGTAATTATATAAACAAATTGTCGAATACAGATTTTTATGACGTCACTATTTATTTGCTTTGATCTGTGGCGCATCAAAAGTTGCCTATGATTGTTTGTAAAGATTTCATTTTGAGGAAAGTTTCATATGTCTTCGAAGGCTTTCTGCAGAGCGTTTAAAAATGCATGACACGTTAAAAAAATATATATATCAATACAAGAGTGTTGTTCACTAGTGGAACCGACATGACTCCCACAATTTATGGGCCTACAGTGAGTACAGCAAAAACTTAACATTAAGAGATATACGTGAGCGAAGACGCAAAAACAAAAAGATTCGTGTTTGAAGTTCAAACGCAAAATTTTGCAAATGTCCACTTATTGGCCGCCTATGGTACAATATCTACAATATCTTTGTAAATTTTGAAATTGGTTTATAAAATATTTGTTGAACTGCGAATGGTTTATGAAGGCAAATTTTTCGAAATTTCCTTCAAAAATGGCTTATTAAATTTAATTAATTAATTAATGGCTATTATAAAACTTTTATGAATAAGGCTGTTAAAGTCTAATCGAATTTCTTCATAAATATGAAATGTACACTCAACCCATTTGATCTCCGAGTTAGTGTTTTTAATCCAGGACATGACAAATTTTGTTTAACTGAGTTTTACAATTTTTGTAAATGATCACGTCTAGTGTACCCTTTCAGTGTTACTAATTGCTTCCAATTTTCTATACTAATTTAATTGCCATTTGTGCTTTTCTGCACGGTGGATGGTATTAATTGAGTACCAACTCTCTGACGAAAATGAATGAGTTGTGCATTTGGGCAGAAAGAAGAAAGAAATTGAAATTATATGTTTCACATACGTTTTGCATAATTGCTGCTGATTTAATGCAAAACAACAAATTTTTGAGAGATTTCACCATAAAGTCTTTGAAACTGTCATTATAACAATACATGTAATTTACAGCACAATGTTAATTATCCTTTAAGTTGTGTAGGTTATTTATAAACATTCTGTATTTGTCTAGCATTTGTGTGTCTAACATTTGTCATTGTTTTTGTAAGAAATCTCAAGTGTTATGTTTTCGCTTAACACTCTCCGAGTTAAGATGTGTTTCCCCTGAACCGGAAACAGTACATCCAAGGAAGTCCCCTGCTCACCACAGCACACAGAAGAGAACCCTGTACGTAGATCCGTAGACATTGCGAGCAAGTTGATTTGTAGTTGTAGTTAAATAGAGGGAAAACAACTTTTACAAAACAGAAATAAAAAAACGAAAAAAATTAAAAAATAACAAAACTTATATTTAACGATGTAGTGGAAGGAAAATAAACAACAAAAACAAAGAACACAACACAACAAAAGTGCACCATATATATTCTCTGACTTTCAGTTGTTCAAATAACGTTACGGAAATAAGCAACAGAACAAATCCATCACTCACTCCTAAAGGAAAATCAAGTTATTTTTCGTGTAACCATTACAACTGACGTTAAGGAAATAAAAGTATTCGTATCATTAGGGCAAGAAAACAAAAGCACACATACAAAACAAAACGAAACTTGAGATAACCTTAGCTAAACTAAAAGAAAACAAAAAAGGGAAACCTTAAAGATGAACTTTTAAGATGAGTTTTTTTATATAAACATACAAAACATAATAAAAACTTTTTGAAACAAGAAAAAAACAAAAAAACTAAAAAAAAAATGATTAAAAATACAAAAATAGCACTAGTGCCTAAACAACTGTTTGAAATTTTATTTCACCATTTAAAAAAGGACACAAAAAAAAAAATTAGACGGAAAACATTTAGCGAAATCTTTGAGTAAAAAACAAAAATTATAATAATAATCTTACGCACACACAGACCTACACATAAACTCCAAATAGTGTTAACTGGAAATTCTAATGCGTTGATGACTTTCGGCTTTGGTTTTGAAATGTTTTTGAATAAAACTAAGTTAACACATTCGAAACGAAGAAAGCGTGCAATAAATACTATACTTAAAAATAGAAAAACCAAAAAAAAAACTTTCAAAACGTGAAATATAAAAGTAAAATTTCATCCACAAATCCGCACATCTATACACAGACAAAATAACACACATGCATACACATACATAGTCTATATGACTCACATGCCTACACACACACACACATTTATAGGTATTTCGTTAATAAAGTATTACATCAACATGAAATTCCTAAAATTATTAGTGCAAAGCAATTTTACAATATCCTGTAGTTTCTAAAGACATTCACCCACTTGCATTCAATGATATTTATTGACAAACCTACATATATATCTATATGTATACACACATACATACATACCACTTGCTACATACATACATACATACATAACTACTTAGTCGTCATACAAAATTCCTACTTAATAGCTATACAAATTTGATATATATATAATTTGTTCAAATTCAAATAGTTCCTAGTTTAAACTAACAAGAAAAATCGATATTGTATTTCATATACAATAAGTTATACACCAGCAAAATCAAAGGACATGCAGTAAATCAAATTGATTTTTAATTTACTTGTATTCTACTTCAATTTTACAATACATTTTTATTTATTTATATTTTTTTTTTTCAATTTTGGCACTTGAAACTATTACTCGTATATGATTTTGTTTTAAAGATCCCATAAGTTATAGGATATGTTAATTTTCTCGAAATTGTGAGGGCAGGCTAAATGTATTTAAAGCAAATTGCTAATGAAATCATAACAACATTGTCAACATTATGGCTACACACAAGCGTTGGGAAATATTTGAAACGAACAACTCAAACTATTATAAAAAAAACCGGCACATCGGAATAGACTTGTAGTAAATTGATAAGCAAATAGTTATGAGTATGATGGCGTTTTTTAATTTCCCAAAAATGTATTGAATCATTACCATGATCGGTATGGCAAAGATTGGATTCATTGTGTAGTACACTGCCATAATGGACAGTGTACTAAAAGTAAATTTTACGTTTAGTCTCTGATTTTCCCACTAACTGCTTGGCAGACATCAAAATATTATTGGACACTGACGGAGAACGTGAGTCTTCCTAAAGCAGCTAAACGCCAGCTACATAACTGTTAGAAAAATTAATAATTGCTGAACATAAATAAGTGCTTTCAATAAAGCGCTTTTGTAACCAGTCAGATCATTGCTCGTGTTTCTTTCATATTTTAAAATTCTTTTGCTTTATGCACTTCCATGAAGATTTTGGTGTAGATGCATTCCGACATACACGTTACTTTTTTCATTTTCCAACAACCTGGAACATGGATAATATCAAAGCTATACTTTTTAGCATCATCTAACTCTCCATTTCCTTTAGTAGGACAATATTCACACAACTTTCAGGCAGTTAGCCAAAGGTTGAGGAGGCACTAAGGCAGCGAATCTGCGAAATTGAAAAATATTTCCCAAAATATCATCCAATTCAGATAAAATGAAATCAATGCTTCGTAACGACTGTAGCAAAGACCAGAGTTTAAAATTTTTGGGAGTTTTGCATTTTTAAAAATAAAGGGTGTCCCAACAAGAAAGCAAGATTTAAATGACTGATGCAGCAATTGAATTGTTTCTCTGGCTGTATGACATGTGGCGCCGCCTTGTTGAAACCACGTGCCCTCCACATTTATTTCTTCCATTCTAGGCACGAAAAATCTGGTTATTATTTCACGATACCAAACACCATTAACTGTTTGCGCTTGACGTGCCTCATTTTCATAAAAAAAAAGGTAAAAAAAAGGTCCAATGAATCCAGCCCAAAATCCACACCACACAGTGGCACGTTGAGGATGCGTTTGCTTCTCGTGAATCACTCGAGGATTTTCCTCACCCCAAATGCGACAATTCTGCCTATTGACGAAGCCATTAAGATAGAAATGGGCATCGTCACTGAAGATGATTTTATCTACAAAATCAGCATTTTCATGTTGTCTCTCCAATACCCAATTAATGAACTCCCTTCGCTGGCTTCAGTTCCCAAGTGAACTGAATTTTGTATGCATGAAGATGCAAATCTTTCGTCAAAATTTAGTGGATTTTTAGATTTTTTTTAGGTTTAGTGGAGACACCAATTTGCTGAGCTCGGTGTCGAATTGAGGTGAATGGGCGATTCAGCGACATCATCACGTACAGCTGCGACATTTTCGGTCGATCGACCTGGTCGAAGGCGCGTTGTTGTCTTTACATCACTAACAGACCCAGTTTTGGCAAATTTATCCATTAATCTCTTTACAGTTGACTCTTTTCGAGCATTATTGTGACCCCAAATTGATCGCAATTTGCAAACTGTAGCCGCAAAACTTTCACCATTTTGGTAAAACAATTTCACAATGAGAATGCGTTGTTCATTCGTGTAGCGCTCCACTTTCACTAACGTCGTACCTTCTACTAGCAAACAATAACAATTGTTCAAAATGTCAAACAATGACACTTCGAATGGTGCCAAATTTAAATATTGCGTCCTTGTTGGGACACCCAGAACAAATGGACAGGCGCAAAATCGTACAGCATCGGGATCATAATTTTTAGTACGCTGCAACAGCTACTTTAAGGTGTCCATTAACAACAATCACGTTTAATCTTTATTTAAGGGAAGAATGGTAATTTTGCAGAATTTGCATTAAATCCTTGTAATGAGCAAGTTCATTCCTTCTGCATCAATTGGTCTCAATTGACTCACTTGCAACCATATACCGACTTATTACCAGATAAAAGGGTGATTCTGAAATACTCTCCATATGCTCAATATCTTGACTTTGCTTAGTTGTCTAATCATAATTCGTAATTTTGGAAGTTCTTGACAGTCACGCCCACAATCTAGTTTGGCCATTAAAAATATTATGTACTGGATTGGCGCTATCTGATGTATATTAACTACTATCATGTATAGTTTTTAATTATTGTGTAAATGGGAAATTTAATGAGAAATGCTGCAAATGACTATTATTCCAAATATGAATTCAATATATATATGTAAGTTTTTTTGTTCTCTATTGAACCAATTTGGTTTTTTTCTGTACAGATTATATCTTCCTCAAATCGATGTTGCTTAAAGGTTTATACAGTTTGTACTTCACACCTCACTTGACTTTTAAATGTGTCAACTGACTTGATTGGATTTAAACATTTAATGCACATACGATACTCCAATATCCACAATATCTTTGTACATTTTAAAAATGGTTTATAAAATATTTGTTGAACTGCTAATGCTTTATGAAGGCAAATTGGGTGGGAGAAACCCATCCTGTTGATTGGTATTTCTGAATTTTTGTTGATTACCAAAATATATAGCGCTAAGCAAGAGATGACTTTCCTTATATATACAGACTATTTGATAGATAATATCTCTGTTTGGCTTTCTGTGTAGACTTACAAAGATGTAACACAAGCTGTCCTTACGCTAGGTAACACATAGAGCACTACTAAACGCATATCTTGTGCCACATCTGCCTTTGTTATCTTTTTATTACAATAATTGATATAAATCTAAAATATTGTTCTTAGCCCATTAAATCGAATTATAAAATTTTATTTTTTTTTTGTTTTGTTTTCTTTTTATTTTTGATTTACAGGTTTTGTAATTTTTAGTTTTATTTACAATTTAGTTAAATATAAATTGTTTTCCACTGGCAACACGAATAATTCCTACGAAACAAATCTGGCCTAACGATTCCTGAAACTTACCTAGAAATACCTTGTAATATAATTATAAATTCTGCTTTATACGATAATTTTCTTATTCCTATAATATAAATATAATAATTTAATACATTTAGTTATGATAGCAACCAATAATTCTTCTTCACCTTACAAATAACGCTTCAAACACTCAAACACACCAATTTAATTATTTTGTTAAATGAATTCTTTTGAGTTTTTTTTCGAAATTAAATATCCAAAAATCACCACTAAGAAAAAAAAACATCACCGAAAAATTGTCCATTTATCGATTTAATTTTTTTTTTACTTTTATTTGATCTCTTTAAATATATTTTTAAATGAAAATGCATATTAAGCTACACCATAACTGAAATTTTGATTTGTTGTTATGAAGAATTTCTTAAATTAACTGAAGAAAAAGATGTTTATGAATTTCTTTCTTTCTTTTCTTCTTAATTTCAGTTACCAGAAGATGAATGGTTAGCAGCAAATTTATTATGTTAGTTTTACACAAAGATATGATGAAGAAGAAAAAGTAAATAAATGCAGAAAATTACCTAGAAATGTATAAGAGATAATTGTTTAAAAGCAACGGCGAAAGCGTTATAATAGAAAGAAAAAAAAAAAATAAATAAATAAAGCAGAAATTATACAAAATTGAAAGGAGAACAAAACACAAAATAGTTTAGTAAATATTAAAATAACTTCAAGCAACACGCATACAATTAGTTAAAACTATCAAAATAAACAATTTTGACAAAAACCAAAAACGAAAATAGGGAAAAACGTATTTTTTAAAATAAAAACTTACTCTCACGCACTAACACAAACACCTATAAAATGGAACACACATACATATATGTGGTTTAGCAAGGATGGCATACAACAACTAAACATGTAACGAATGCGAATGTTAATGTGGACAAAAGGAAAACATTTTATATGTAGGAGTAATTAGCATACATGTACGTTTAGACAACACATACACACACACACACACACACACACACACACACACACACACACACAACATGCATACATAGGTACTTTAGGAATTATAATACAAATATGATGGAAATAATATACATACGTACATACATATATATACATACACACATACATACATACATAGATAAACTTTCGTATGAAATGAAAATATAGCAGCGGCAGCAGCAGCAGCAACAACAAACTATGAAAATTACTTATATAACAATCAACATTCCATCGAATAGTGATGGTGATGATATTAAAAATACAACAGTCATTCATTCAATGAGATAAAAACTGCAAAATGTCCCCAGAATTAAGGTAGAATACAGAAATATTATATATATATATATATTAATATTAATAAGAATTGTAATACTAACAAACAAACAAACAACAACAACAAGGCAAATGATTATTTAGATATAAGTTTATAAGTTACATACAAATACATACATACATACATACACTTATAATAATAAATAAATTAAATCAACTTTACACAACAACAATAATAAATACATACATTAGTGTATCTATGTATAAAGAAATATATACGTTATTTATATAAGATTTATACAAATACATATAAAAGCGTATATATTAAGCACTTATTATAAATGTTTGTACAGTTACTGATGAACAGATGAAAACAGAATTCCAAACACACACACACACACACATATATATATATATATATATATATATATATGTGAAGTTGCACATACCTATCATCCCTCACTCATACACTTATTTTTACACATACATATGTATATGTATGGGCCATACCCTCAAGCAATCGACCTATGAACACATCCTCAAAGAAAGACCACTGCGACTGTGTGCGTGTGGTGGCTACAATGATTGTGTGATAGAATAGGTAAGTTTGTTATATCAATGCAATGGTCTAACATAATTCGCAATAGCGATGAAAGTGCAATATTTGTGGCACACGACATTGGCTACATCGAGTGTCAATGAAATTGAGTGATTCTCATACGATTAATGAATTCATTCATGATTTAGATAGAATGTTATATAACTTTTGCTTTTGCCTGACGTGTTAAATATCCATTATTGATGTTATTATTTCTACAAGGAAAACTATAAACAATTTAATACCAAAGTAGAGGAGACATCGATTTCGATATAAAATATTCTCTACTTGTCCGGTGCTAAGCATTTCTTCCAAACAGACTAAACTATAATGTGCAATATGCAAAGGTATATAAATAAAGTGAAATTATATGAGAAAAGCTTATGTGTCCTGCATTTAAATAAATTTTTCTTAGTCAAGGCGTTATTTTAATGATTAGATAAATTTCATCATAAGTCTACTATTTTTTTGCGGAAAACATACTCTCTTAAATGGGTACTTAAATTAGTATTTGACAAATGAGCACATTGAACGTAAACAAATCCAATCAAATCACTAGATCCCCCTTGTTTCTGCCTCAGATTGCTGAAAAAGATAACATTAAATTTAGTATTATTCATCTTCTTCTTCTTCAATGTGATGCCCATGAAATATAGGCTGATTTTTTAATCGTAGTTTTTTTTTTTTTTTTAATTCGAACGAAACACTCAAATTTGCATCATATATTAAAATTTTCTATTGGAATCGATAAATTGGTCAAAAATATCAAAAATGTTGGTCTCAAAATGTCCATTCGGAAGGTCCAATTTTTCGCCGCTTTTCGAGCATTTCGGCCTGTATTCCACGAATAACGCATGTTGTGTTATCCTGTAAGGCTTCAATAGTGTTCGCCTTGTCCACATAGACTAACGACTTGACATAACCCCACAAGAAGTAATCAAAAGGCGTTGAATCGCAAGATGTTGTGGGCCAACTCACAGGGCTAAATCGAGAGATAAACTGCTCACCAAATTTATTCCTCAACATATCTATTGTTTAACCAGCAGTGTGGCATGTTGCACCGTCTTGATGAAATCACATATCAACCAAGTTCAACTCAGCCAATTGGAGCAAAAACAATTCCTTGTGGCAATCAAAATTCCCATGCGCAATCGCTGAGAACGGCGACGAATTGACATTTCACGATCGTCATTAACACTGGTCGCTACGGATGCAATATTTTCTTCGGTACACACTCTACACATGCGAGTCGATGATTTTATGTCCAACAAACTAAATTTGGTGCGAAATTTTGAGATAACAGCACGAATTGTTGCCACAGAACACGAATTTTGATAAATTAAATTTCAACGATTTGCACGTGCTGTATATTGTGAAAACGAAACTTGCTATATATTAATTTACAAGATTACAGAAATAATGAAATCAAGTTGCTTTATCTGTTATTCTCAGTGAACGTCACCTAAGCGACATAAAATTCGAAAATAATTTCGATTTGCTTCAATTTCTGGTATCCCGAATAAAATTAAACACAATTTTGACTCTGACTTCGACAACATTGTCAACAGACAATTTTGATTTTTATTAGATATATGTTCATATTTGTTAATACTTCATTTAAAATTTTTCAATTCAGAATAAACCGACAAAATTTTAAAATAACTATAAAAATTGCCGACAGTCTGTGATCGAAAAATCTCGAAAATGTATTATTAGCATTTTTATCTTTCACAATTTGGCATCATGTTCAAGTTCTGACTCAGATTAACAAAGTAATTTGAATAAACTGTACTTTTGTTTTAGATTTTCGAACAGAAATATATGTTTTATTACATTTTGATAGAGAAACCGCATCAATTTTGGTTTGTAG
This sequence comes from Philornis downsi, assembly GCA_019455685.1. Classification (NCBI taxonomy): domain Eukaryota; kingdom Metazoa; phylum Arthropoda; class Insecta; order Diptera; family Muscidae; genus Philornis; species Philornis downsi. The sequence goes on along the minus strand of JAHXMU010000118.1, from coordinate 4,302,823 downwards.
TTTCATTTCAATTTCACTTTTAATATGAAGTGAACTACTGTTTCGAAGTAGCCCTTCCTAGAAACCGTTTCATTGGTTATTTCGGAAAATATCATTATTGGAAAACCGCTTACGTTGTATTATTTAAGACAAATACTGGCATAAACCATTTTCAGATTTCAGATAACTTTGTTCTACAAATTGTCATGCCTCTAGTAAAAGAACAAGGACCTGTTATTACAACAATCGATGATCTTACGAACTATAATTAGCCTAAGATTTCCACTCACTTTGGATTCAAATTGGTCGCACTTTAAGAATTGTTTTTCTTTTAATTAACATTTGTAAATTTGAAACTTAACTTTCATTATATACAAAAATTTCAAACGATTTGTGTTGTAAATTATTTTCGTTTTCTGAAAAATTTTTATACACTTTATACTCGTATATAATAGTTTTCTATCAATCTCGAAAATTTCTCCTGAAAATTTACCAATAAATATTAATTTAATATCCGCAAATATATATGTAAACTTCAAAAGTTAAAAATATCTCAAAAATTTAGTTATTGTCTTTTTATTTATTGCTGAATTTTAAGTAATTTTAATTGAACAAAAAAATTCAAACAATTTATATTAAATGCGTGCTTCTCAAGCTTTTATTTTGAAAATTGTTCATATAATTTAGATTTAGGAAATTATTAAACAAATTAATTCAAAAGAGTCTGCAATTTTCAAAATTTGGATTTATTTGGTTTACAGTTATAGGTGTGATTTCTGATATCCTCTAGATATAGGATTGGAAAGTACCGAAACTTGTAATTTTCAAAAAGACAGCTGTCGGTGGATGTCCAAAAATCGTTAACCGAATTTAAGCTAAGTATTTTAGTATAAACTTGTAAGCGTTTACTTTTCGCGTACAATAAAATTAATGGGACATGTTCTTTTTTGCATACAAAATAGATGTTTTCGATATACAGTCAAAATCTTGTTAATGACCAAGCAATTGAAATAAATAGAAATTTTTTCGCCAACTTGAGTAAAAATGTAATCTATGTAAAGGTCCGATATTTAGTAATGTCGAATATGTTCTTAAACTCAGATATAATGAATTTAAGCAGGGTTGTTAAACCTAATGAAGAAAACAAAACTTCAACAACGGTTTTAAATGATACTCTTCCATACTTGTTTTACGTTCAAAGCAATAATTTTTCTTAAATAAATTATTTCAATATCAGTCTTACGCGCCTTGAAATATGAGTTGATCCTTCTTCATATTTGAACACGCGTAAAACTATCGTAGAAGGGGATAGGAATATATATTGTATAGCAACTGTCTATTGTCTACATTTGAGTCATTCCGATCCGTGTTATTAAAAATGAATGAATACTTTCGGTTGCTTTAACATTAATATAAATAAAAATAAGTTTATTTAGTTTTAGTTTTTTAGTTTAAAAAAGAATTTCAGCAACGGTTTTAAATGATACTCTTTCATACTTGTTTTACGTACAAAAGAAATTATTTTTTGTTAAATGAATTATTTCAATATATGTATTTAAATATAAATACAGTTATTAGAGTCATTTAGTCTTACGCGTGTTGAAATATGCGTCTATTCTTCTTCATATTTTAACACTCCTAAGACTACCATAGAAGGCGATAGGAATATATAGGTATATCTAAACTTTGAGCAATTGTCAATTGTCTACGTTAGAATCATTCCGATCTGTGTTATTGAAAATGAATGAATACTTTCGGTTGCTTTAACGTTAATATAAATAAAAAGAATTTTATTTTGTTTAAGTTTTTTAGTTTAAAAAAGAATTTCAACACCGGTTTTAAATGATACTCTTTCATATTTGTGTTACGTTCAAAGCAATTACAATTAAATATAAATACAGTTATTAGAGTCATTTAGTCTTACGCGAGTTGAAATTTGCGTCGATTTTATGAAGAAGAATCTTACACGCGTAAGACTACCTTAGAAGGCGATAGGAATGTGTACATATCTAAACTCTGAGTAATTGTTTATATGTTATATTTATTCCGATCTGTGTTAATGAAAATGGATGAATACTTTCGGTTACTTTAACATTAATATGAATAAAAAGAAATTTATTTAGTTTCAGTTTTTTAGTTTAGTTGTCTGTAGGTTCCAAAACTATTGGAACATTTTGACTGAACGTCAAGAATGAAGATTAGGAATTGGCACACTTTTGAATCTTTCAATACGAAGATAACAGAAAACTACAGGAAAATGCCAACCCAGTATGTAGTAATGTCGAATTATAGGGTGGTATATATAATTTGTATATACGAGTATTACACGTTGGATATACATATACAAAGACCAAATTCATCCCCATACCATCCACATTCAGTTACTAAATATTGTCGTCTTGTTATTTTGAAATTTCAACTCGCATTTTTAGGTATTTTATTTTTATAAAATATGTCTGAAGGTATTACTGTGTAAAACAGAAAAATTTTGTAAAGCGGTTTTACTCAAAAAAGAATTGTTTATTGCGATTTAATCAAGTATGAGCGAGGGATAATTTGATTTTTACTATTTATATTATTGTTCGTACACTACAGCTTTATTCTAAAAATTTAAAAGTGCGATAATTTCGCTCGAACTATTAAAGAGCAATAATGGATTTTCTCATAAACGAAAAAATTTCTTCAACTCGATGTAATGATTGTGGCAAAAATCAAAAAGGACTAAACGAATCGCTAAGGTATTACTACGAAAAGTAGCAGATACTGGGATTATATCTTGGATAAATAGCAAGCATAGCCATTGCATCGTGTATAACAAACGATTGAAATTAGGTAGAAATAACTTGTAGCAATTAATTTTAGAAGTGTATCAAAAAACTTAGCATATTAATTTATAATACATATATAATTTCTTTTCTTTTTTGTTTACATTTTTTTTTTTTACATTTCTTTAGTTCACTGCCACTGTAGGAACTTTTTTATTTTTATAAGAACTTTTATAAAAGAAATCAAACGAAATCTATAAAAACTTCTCTCATGAACGAATGCAAAATTTGGCTTAACAAATAAACTCATTTTTTCAAAGCCCATTTTTTATGTTTTCATTTTTTGTTGGTCATTTGAAGTCAAACAACTATACTAACTACATTTAGATCAAATGCACAGGCGATGCATATTTTCTTTTCGAATATGTCAACCCCCATGTACATTTGATTTGGAATGAGCGATATATACATAGATATGTTAAGAATTTAAAATGAATTGAACCGATAAACAAACAACAACAAATTAATAGGTTTAGCTAAAATCAATAAAAAAAAATATATGAACTATTTCAAAGACATTTATGCAATACCACAAAAATAGACCTAAAATAAACAAGTTATTTTAAACAAATTAAATATTATGTAAAAAACGCATTAATTATACTAAAATTGAGTTATCGAAAAAACAAAAAATATAAAGAACAAAACTAAACAAACCGAGAAACACTTCAACACTTGTGTGTGTATGTTAGCAATACCCTATTTATAAAAAAGACAAAAATAAACTTAAAGAAAAATAACTACAAATAAAAAAAAAAACAAGAAAAAAAAATAAAATAAATCTATAGAAATTTAGCCATTAACTGGTATTAGCAAAACAGAAATGACATAAGTAAATATTTTAATATAAATAAATAAATAAAATAAATGTGTTTTAAAGCAAATAAATTGTGTATGTGAACTTTATATTGTGTAATGCTAATTTATAACAATACTATTTATACATTTATTATTTTTGTTACAAGGGAAATTCTAAAAAAAATATATATATTAATGAAAATAAATACATAATTAATAAACAAGAGAACTTAGGCTATAATTGTAAAGGATGCATATTACATTCAATGATAAAAGAAATTAATTAATAAAAATTTAACATGATGAAGACTCACATAGGCATGCGGCCACTTAAATGGTATACGCCTTTTGAAATTCTAAAATAAATTTGGAATTTGTGGAATATATTTTTTCTAGAGAGAAGTTAACCGGTTGATGAGTGAACGGTAATGCCTAAAAATATCACTTGAACAAAATGTATTTCAGACAAATTTATAAATGTCTGAATTGAATTATGTGAAAAATAGAGTTCAGCGAAACGCTTTAATTGATTAGTTTGCGCTAACTAAAAGTTATAGTGGTACTTATTGCTATTGCAAGAAAGATATAACCTGGTTGCCCTCTGGTTGGAGTGTGATTCGTTATTACAATGTAACGAACATTTTTCATAAAAACTTTAAACTGGTGTATAAACCACCTTTAAGGTAATTTCGAAAAAAATGGTTCAACAGTTTATCAAACGGCTTAGGAAGAGTTTCTAAAATATAACAAGTTATAGTAGGAATTACTCCTCTATATATACGTTGCAATGTGTTGGCGTAGGTGGACTGCCCTTAGGTTCAGCTAGGCCATAAAGTATTTGTGTTTTGTCAGGATCCGAAAATGGGAGCACTTTTGTTAGATATGTGTAATTTTATTTTTGCAATTATTTTAAATATTTTCGTATAATTCTCATACGGGAAATACAATAATGCTATTGATTTCTTTGCCTCAGGCGCTGACACTAAATGGTGCATTAGCGGATGGCACTCATAGCTACTTTTTCGAACAATTTCATTTTTGAAGAAATGTAGATCGATGATTGCGCCATTATAGAATTATTATTTTTTCCAGATGTGATGACAGCTCGTGAACATATTTATGCTACTCTACAAACCAAATACGGCGACTTTTCTTATTGACGTAGTCATAAATTGGTCGAAAATGACGAATATTAATTCTAAAATCCCAGAGGCGGAAATGATACCCATTTGGAATGGCGACCTATAGTGTTTAAAAATTTTAGTTTTCTTAAAAAGAATCTAAAACTTAGTAATTACTTTTTCAAAACTTCTTAGTAGCACTATAGCAACCGGTTTTTAAACGTAAAACTAAAATTTTACTCATTTCGTCTATCACCGTCCTGCTAAGTCCCTTCATCGACTTAAATTTATGCCTCTCGGATATGTTCGATGGAATAAATTACTCCATATACCTGAAACTAAGTTCAAATACGAAGAGAGAGTTTTTCGTATGAACATTCTGTTGTCATAACTGAAGACAATCCAGGGCAATGAGAGCAGTCCTCTGCCCTCAAAGTTCGGCATCGTCGAAAACTACTTAAGTCCCGTATTAACTATGACTATGATAATAGTTGGGGTTTTTGCAAATTTAAATTTTAGCCCTTTAATCTCATTTTCACCCAAAAAGAGTTTTTCGTATGAATGTTCTATTGTCATAACTGAAGACAATCCACCAGAGGACTGGCCTCAAAGTTCGTCTTTGTCGAAAACTACTTAATTCCCGTATTAACTATGACTATGATAACAGTCAACCAAAGTCAACTTTCCCCCATTCGGAAGTACAAAATTATTCATTATTTAAGCCGTGACCTGGGGTTGTTGCAAATTTCAATTTTAACCTTTTAATCTCATTTTCACCCAAAAAGAGTTTTTCGTATGAATGTTCTGTTGTCATAACTGAAGACAATCCGCCAGAGAACTGGCCTCAAATTGCGGCTTTTGTCGAAAACTACTTAAGTCCCATATTAACTATGACTATGATAACACTCAACCAAAGTCCACTTTCCCCCATTCGGAAGTATAAAATTATTCATTATTTAAGCCGTGACTTGAGGTTTCTATAAATTTCAATTTGAGCCTTCTAACCTCATTTTCATCCAAAATAAGTGACTGCTTCCTGAAAGAAATTCGATGAAATATAAATTAATTGAATTCCCTTCAATGGCTTTGAGGTCAGCATAATCTCTCTGCAATCTTCTCATTTCTCATTCCACAATTTGTTTCCGATTTCAAAGAAAATTTTCAATTGTAATATTTTTGATTTAATATATCTGAATGGCCGTCATTCCAATATACGTGAAAAGAAAATTTGTTGACCAAGAAAAAAAAACCCTTAATGAAAGATGTCTTTGAATGAAAATAAAACTGAAAAAAGAAATCAAATTCAAATGCGCAAAAAAAAAGACAAAATAATGGAAAATTATAAAATATAAATGACTCTTAAAATCACCTACCATATAAGATACAAAGTATTTAGATATAGTAAATAATCCAGCAGAATATAATTAAAAAAAAATTAAGTATGGGTAAAACTAGTTGATTTGTTTGTTGATGTTTGAGCTACATATCAGTAAAGTATGACAAAAAAGAAAAAAATAAACAAAAAAATATAACTAAATTTAAATTAAAACAAAAGAAGAAACTGCAAATATTCAACAGAAAATCCAAAATTAGATGTAAGGAAACTAATTTGAAGAAAAGTATATTTTAAGATGTCATATTTATATATGGTGTATTGAAAAGCAAAAATATGAGATATATACATGTAATCTTAAGGAATAATGAAAATGGAATATACAAATAAATAATTAACGAAAATTAAAACAAACAAAAAAAAAAACACTCAAAAACGAATTATAAATTTTAGTCATTTAACTATAGAAGGAAACAGACAACCCAAACAAGAAACACAACAATATTCTCTGTTAATTTATTTTTCAGATAAATTTTAGTTTACACTATGCGGCATCTGTTGGGAAAGAAGGAACTACAGAAAACTCTTTGGCAAGAGAATGGTGAAGGGCAGAGAACAGAAACGAAATAAAACAAAATTAAAGCTGTAGTACTATTACAATTATTTAGCAAAATATATATACATAGCTACATACTATAAATACATAAATATATATATATATATAAGTATATATATATAATATATAAATATTTATATATATATATATATATATAAAATGTAAATATATATATATATATATATAATATATATATATATATATATTTATATTATACATACAATATGTTTTATCATATACAAATAAAAAAGAATAAAAACTAAAATACAACAAATAAAATATAAATAATTTAAAATGAAAGTAAAAAAAATAATTGGATGGATTTTTTATACACTGAGGATAATCATAGAATTTTTTAAAATTTGTTATTTTTTTACAAAAAAAAAGAAGCAAATGTTGTAAACAGTTTTCCAAGTTTTATTTTAGAATTTATTAGCAAAATAAATTTGTTTATTTTTCACTTAGTATGTCTATTTGCCAAATTGCAGCTTACAAAGTTCAGACTCGAAAATTTAGCGAAAAATTAAGGACTTAAATAATAATTGGTTGCTGTTAACATAATTTGTTATTACGTTTTCCATATCACTAATATTATAGATTATATTATTTAAAATAATTCCATAATAAAGCGGATGACATAAAATGTAATAACAAAAAATATTCCCAACAATTCATTAATTAATTAGGTGATAAACTCAATACGAATTGGAATATCGCCAACGCAATGACATCGTTACTATATTAAAATTCTGTCGGAAGTGGAAATTACACAGCAGAAAGGATGTGTTACATTCAGAAAGTGTTTCAGTTCAGTATGTTAGGTTGTATCTGGCGAGATCTATGTGGTCAGCAAAGCCTACTCTACGTTAGGTATTTAACGGTATTTAGTTAAGAAAGCTAGTAATTAAAGTGGGTTTAATATAGTTCGTAAAGCTATTCAATTGTCCGCAAAATTTATGCATTTCATTTTAAAAGGAGATCAACAAAATCTCTGATCACTAAAATCGATAAAATGACGATCAAAATCAATTGATGTGATTCAATGATTTTAAACTTTGATTAGCTAACTGAATCGACAGCCAGTGCAGTGAAGATATTTTTCACAGCTATTGGAAGAACAAATGATTACGGGTTTAAAATGACCTGCCAATAATTTTTTGAAATATGTTGTAATTAAATTTTTCCGCGAATGTGTTTGAAATATGGCGTATTTGTTAGTACTCTTTTAAGATTAGTAGCATATTTTGAAATAACATAAATTTTCAATTATCACTATACTATTTTGGTGACAAATTTAAATATATGTGTCTAAAATGTGATACATTCTTCATAATCTGTCAAATAAACAGCTTTTCAATATTGTATTTATGTTACCATATCTCGTGAACCAAAGTAGATATACATAAATTATGTAATGCAAGAGAAATAGTAGTCGGTGGTTACGTTTTTGTAAAAATTGTGTGAAATGTAATGAAAAAAAAACTGAAAAATTTAATAGAAACATTTTTAAAAAGATTTTTTACTGTTTGCAATAAAACAATTAAATCACAACAATTAATCGTTTGCTCGCCTATTGATTATTAATGATAAATTATTTCATGCTACAGTAATCAGTTCGATATTCGATATTTGTTTCATATATTTTTTCCCATACAACTCCTTTTAAAATTAGTCTTTATTTTGAGTCTGTTAGACTACATCTGTTGCAACAAGGATTAAAATGTATATTAAAATAAACGAAACAAATAACTTAGACAGCGGACAGAAGTCCACGAGGGTTTTACGTGAGTCTCGCCGTGAAGGCCTTACCCACGGTGTGCGACACACTGGGCATATTACAATGCAATTGCCAACGCCCCCCTGGGATAGCCAAGTAAAACTTGGATTATGTAGGAAAAGGGGCTGACAATTTTGTTACTACCGCAATTGTCAATCTTTTCTTCGCAGCCAGGAGATACCAAATTGATTATGCTAGTATGGAACATAATCCCCATTGGCGGAGGTGAGGCCTATCTTACCACCTCTGCTACTCTATGGTTAGACAGTTGACAGATGGTGGTTCGACAATGGCCTACCACTTCGACCTATATTGAAGTACCGAAGTAGTAAAGTATTTACACGTTTTTCAGTACCGCCACAGTACCGATTGCCAAAGTTCAGCAGTAAATTAATTGTGAAACCATTTGATAAATTATAAAACACGTTTGTTGTCAGTCATTGTCAATACAAGGTGTGATGATGAGAATTTTTAAAAGTTCGATGACATTACTGTTGAATTACTTAATGTGGAAGGCAGAAGATTTTCTGAGAATATGAAAACTTAGGTGTAGAGAATTCAACAACATCCAGTTTTTGGAAGAGAAATAGTAATAAAATAATTTCCGACTATCAATAACTATCAGACACATTATAACTATCGTGCTATATGTAAAATTTTGATTGCTTTAAGCATTTTTCATTTTATTATGTTATTGAGATTGTTGGGGAACCCAAACAATGAATATTATTGTGCATGTGGATATGCCTATCTAATCAAAAGAGTTGTTAGCCGATCCTTACATTTACTGTTAGATATGATGATGAGAATTGTTAACTGTTCGATGACATTACTGTTGAATTACGTAAAGTGGGAGGCAGAAGATTTTCTGGGAATATGAAAACTTAGATGCAAAGAATTCAACAACATCCAGTTTCTGGAAAAGTATTAAATTCATTTCCGACGATAGCTTCCTTATCTATAACTGGTAAACACATTATAACTCTCGTTCTAAAGTCTAAAGGCAAAATTTGCATTGCTTTAAGGATTTTTCACTTCATTTCATTTTTATTTTGTTATTAAGATTACTAGGGAAGCCATACCATGAATATTATTGTGCATATGGGCATGTCTAACCTATCAAAAGATGAGATAGGCGATCCTTACATTTACTTTTAGACATGTCACAGTAACATTTCAAAAGCAGTCGTTGAATAAGATAAGAATTATTTTTCAGGTGAAACTATAGTAGGTAAACAATGGGTTAAATAATACTGTATAGAATTGTTTTTTAAGAAAAACAGAAAAACTGTTTCCTAAGAATTCTCATTCTTCGATGAAAGTCAAATACTTCATCCTCTACTTCGGGCTTAAGATTACCGCCTGAAGATGTCAAAAACTTCAGTTGGAAATCCCTGCATTTTAAAGAACAATTAAGAAGGGCTTTATAAGGTTTGTCCTGAAACGATATCGCCATACACAAAGTTCAGTAAATCGATGGGCACTGCGCTAGTAAAGGGTGTCCCAACAAGAACGCAAGATTTAAGTTTTAAATAAAACACAGATATTTAAAAAAATATCATGAATCTTTATTATATCGTAAAGTAGGCAGAATGAGGTTATGTATGGAACAACACATCGGGCAGATGGCCGCCGCGGCTTTACTGGCACACACGCGATCTTTTAATGAAATGTTCAATGATCGTTTTGCATAAATACTGCGGTGTATCATAATGCAGCGTCCAATTTCCTCTTTTAAGACTTGAGTCGTCGTCGTCTTTTATTCGCGTAAACCATCGACTTCAAAAAACCCCAAAGAAAAAAGTATAATGGTGTTAAATCGCACGATCTGGGCGGCCAATTCTGGTCTCCAAAACGCGAAATAACACGACCGGGAAATGACTGATGCAGCAATTTAACTGTTTCTCTGACTGTATGACATGTGGCGCCGTCTTGTTGAAACCACATGCCCTCCACATTCATTTCTTCAATTCTAGGTACAAAAAAACTGGTTATCATTTCACGATACCGAACACCATTGACTGCTTGCGCTTGACATGCCTCATTTTCATAAAAAAAGGCTCAATGATTCCTCCAGCCCAAAATCCACACCACACAGTGATACGTTGAGGATGCATTTGCTTCTCGTGAATCACTCGAGGATTTTCCTCACCCCAAATGCGACAATTCTGCCTATTAACGAAGCCATCAAGATGGAAATAGGCCTCGTCAGTCAAGATAATTTTATCGACAAAATCAGCATTTTCATGTTGTCTCTTCAATACCCAATTAACGAACTCCCTTCGCTGTCCATGATAAGCTGGCTTCAGTTCTTGAGCCAATTGAACTTTGTATGCATGAAGATGCAAATCTTTCGCTGCATAGTGGATTTGGAGACACCAATTTGCTGAGCTCAGTGTCGAATTCAGGTGGATGGGCGATTGAGCGACATCATCACGTACAGCTGCGACATTTTCGGTCGGTTCAAGCGGTAATCATTTAAATTCACGATACAAATATTGAGCACACAGTATTGCAATTTATTCACCAATTGGATCTTGTCAGCTTACAAAACTAAGAACGCCGGAGAAATATTTCGCAAATTTCCATATACACCCTAAAATTTTTTGATTACATCTGTTCTATTTCTTAACAGATTTATTGCCTTTAAACATGTGAGCATCACACTTGACTCAAAAATAGACTTTGTGTGCAAATCGAGTAGAAAACTTCCAAGGCATTTGCTGTGTTTGGGATGTTTATTAAAAAGAGATTTCCAAAAATTTTAAAGACCCTTTTGTAGTAAAATATGTTTTGGAGTTGGTTTTTATCAGAAACAACATTCGTATGAAATGCACTTAGACAGAGTTAAGACAGAATGCAAAATGTAGTTTTAAAAATTAATGCTTTAGAAATATAAACTAGTGTGTGGATGGACATTGGACTATCTATGGATGAAAGTAATAGTAAATTGCTTGCAGTTTTGTGCCCCAGCACAATCTTATAACTTTTATAAATGAAATTTGTATACATAGGAATGCAAATTAATTAAGTAGCCTACATTTTCAAAACACTGAACACACAAATTTCGCAACTTATGAGAGTTTTTAACTATCGCACATATTTGAGACAAAACATGGAAACCCTTTTCAACAGAACGATTTAAGGTAATATACAGATTGATATCAATATAAAATTTTTATTGAATTTAATATAATTTGATATCAAGTTAAGAAACATTCCAGTTGGTGAGCCAACTTGACTGCGCAATTCACCTCTTAATTGCATAAATTTATAATATTGACACAAAAATTCAAAACGGTATCGGTCAAAAGTATTGGTATTTTCATGTTACAGGCATATTTATATTTCAGCGATTTCTTTATTTATTTTATAATATTTACCGCTTCTTAACGCCTTACATTTTATCTAACACCTTTAAAATCTACAAAGATTGAAGTCATTTCCATGATTCGATGATTAGTTTTCGAAATACTTTGAATTTTCTGATCTCTTCATACTTTGAGACAGAAATAGGTAGATGCAAAGCATTGGCAAATAATTTTCCAAATGAGTGCAACTTCCACATAAATAGTGGGTTGTGTTCGTTGGAATTAATCCAAAGCCGCGGGAAATGCGCACAAGCCGTTTCTAATTTCTCATGGACTTTTCATTTCCCATGACGGTATGCATAGTTGATTCATTCTATCAGTGGGTCCCATATTAACCACGGACAGTGGCGATTTGCCACTAAACGTAAAGATTTCAAAGCGTTTTAAGATATGAACATTTAAGATTGCGATTAGCAATTTATTTGGCAGTTTTTTAAGAATCTGGCAATTTTTTAACATTACTAGTTAAGACATTGCATACGTATTCTTCTAATGGGTACGATTTTTTCCACTGGAAATGAGTCACAACTGAGTGGAATAATACATCATTTTATTACATCCTTTTGGCACTTCTATAAAAATATTATCAGGTATCAATAATCAATAACATCAATAGTAATCCCGTGGATGGCATCGCTAGACTTTGGAACAAAAAGAATAAATGTTAATTGGTAAAGGTCGCTAAGAAAGCAACATTTTCAAACCGATGCAGTAAATAAAATAAGATAAATAGGCTCTGGAGGGTGTACCTCTATGTCAAAAATTGTATGTGCAATGAAGTATTTAAAAACGAAAACTCGTCATAAGACAAAGTGGGAACTGAAATCGTGAGCAAAAGTTACATCTACTTTAGTTTGCTAAATGATAGGTCCTAACTGCTGTTTTGCGTTCGATTTAAAAACTTGCGTTGAGCTCGCAAAATGAATTCTAAGTTTTTTTAATTAATCAGATTGTTATAACCAATGTTAATACACAACTTCATAAAAAATAATAAGTCAACGCTACCACATTTGTAATCACATCATAAAAGTGTTATGTTTTGTAATTATAATTATATGATTCCAAATATTGGCGATATTTGAGGCATTTTGGTCATATTCGATCATACATCTGGCAATGAAACTACCAAAAAATTGGATAAACTTGCCCACAGTATATGAGGGCTGGTTTCTGGGCCTGATGAAAAATTTAATGCAGACATTTAAATCGTCCTAACATTCGTATGTTGAACTAGTAAAAAAATTGAATGTTTTAAGGGATAAGAATTCAGTAATTTTTTATAATAACCGGCAAAAAACATTAAATACTAGTCGTACTCTACGAAAATCTGTGCAAGGGAGTTGTACGGAAAACTTCATCATATGAATAAAAGGAACATAATAAACATCTTCACAATTAAAACATTAAATAAATAATTGAAAAAATTGCATTAAGTGAAAACAGCCAACAAAAAATCACATTTGTGGAAGAAGAAATTCGCAAAAATTTTTGTAACAAAGCAGTAAAAATTTGCGTAATAACCAATAGATTTCAGATAGATCTGCCATAGGATGGAGGTACTTTTTATGGTGTACGTTCGGAAAATTTCTCTAAGTGTAACTATAACAAAGAAAAATCACTTTTGTGTTCAACAGGGAGTTCATTGGAAAATTTGTCCGGAAATATCATTACTTTGAAATGTGTCTCAGCAAATACTTTCCAATGAAAATTTATGTTACTAAAAATAACACTGAAATTTCCTACGGAAAGTCTTTCTTTCTTAGCCGACCGTAGAAAATAATTCCAAGCGATCCGATCTCGTATTTTTTATTAAACCAATTGAAAAAATTTAAAAATAAAATTTAAGACAAATAATTTTTTTTGTTAAAGCTAAACTAAAGAATTATAGCAACTGTCATTGAAAGTATATTCAAATAAAGAATATTCCAAATAACATCGCTGCATTTCTTTGGTAGGGAAAATGATATTCCTTTTGAATGATTTCCATTTTTTTTTTTTTTTTTTTTTTTTTTTTTTTTTGCTTTGAATCTTATAGTGCTACCCATGCCTTAAGTAAAATTGCATTTCCGAATTGATGATTAGACATGGAATTCAAATTAGTTTTTTTATTAATGTACAAATGCTGCTGCAATTAATATTTTTAATATTTTAATATATTTAATATATTATAATAATATTTCTTTTTTTTGTGGTCATGAGAATTCCTTAAATTTAAATTGGAAAATGTGTGCATTTCGCTTCTTCTTTATTTATTTTAATATTATACAAAATGTTTATATTCTGAAATTTTATAATGAATGCTAAATTAAAGGAATAGTATATAACAATGCATTAGTCAATTTTAAAACATAAATTATATGAAACCAAAAGATGTTTTCAATGGAACACAGAACAAAAAGGAAAAAAGTCAAAAAATACACGCTGTCGTTTAAACAAGAAATAAATAAATAACAAACAAAAAACAAAACAAGAACAAAATGACAACAACTATGAATCCAAAAAATGTCAAATCAAATTTATACAAATACTGAAACCAAAACCAATCAAATGAAAGTATTACATTTAAGTTAAAACTAGTTTATAGCTAACAGAAAGAACAAAAAAAAAAAAGACGAGAAAAACCCAGAAAAATAAAACATTTATACAAAAAAAGAAAAAAAAACAAGGACAAAACTATACATAAACTAAATAACAAATCCCCAATGAATAGCAATGTAACAAAACACAAATAATGATATAATAAAATAATATAAACAAAACAAAAAAAAATAAAACAAAAAATAATGATAATGGCTAAGTTGATAAAGAAGGTAAATATAATGATAAATTAATTAACGAATTAATGTATGTACGAGTATCTGTAATAGTTTAATATGCAATAAATATATATATATATATATATATATATCCATATATATATATTTATATATATATATGTAATTGCAATGAAATCACACTACTCAATATGAAACCCATAACCAAAGCCAATAATACACATACACTTATATACGAGTAGCCTACGTGTGGATATCATACGATGGCAATAACAACAAAAACAACAACAAATAATATACAAAGCAATGCAAGGCAACAACAAATAATGAAATTACGAAAACCATTTAACAAACCACACAATATGTGACACTGCAACAACGCCACTCATCATCTACAACGGAGGACCCACTCACACCCGTTCAGTGTACGTACACACCTATGAGATACGAGAGAGAGAGAGAGAGAGAGAGATACAACATGTCTAGTAGTAAATATAACCACAACAGCAAGATCCAACCAACGTGTCCCTTCAAATCCACTCAGCAGCTTTGTGACACACAAATCATTTACAGATCCACACAGTGTTGTTGTTCCACAACAATAAAATAACAAAAGAAATGATAAAACAAATTAAAACATATTGCAAGTGCAGTAATGGTTAAATCAGTTCACAGTTTCAACATAAGCATAACAATTATTTTCACACATTACCAAAACGAAACGAAAAAAAGACCACTATTTGTCATACGTTATAAAGCGATTACATACAAACCAAAGAGCAAGAATTAAAATATGCATTCATATGAAAGTTTCACAAAGCATACTCGTACAGTGGGGCCGAGTTATTAATCAACATTTTTATTTCTTCATATTCGTGTAAAGATACATATTTCCCTTCGGTTATCTGGTATAGTCTATGTGAAGTATGATTAAAAGAGATCTTCAAAAATATCATAGCGAATGACACAGTTCCCCTTCCGATCTATTAACTTTTACGGCTTCTGTTACATCTTTTTCCGAAGAGATTAACTTCTTCGGTATGATTTGAAGAGATTTTCGAAAATTTCATAGCCAATGATACAGTTCCTCATCCGATCCCTTAACTTTTACGACTTTGGTTACATCTTTATCCAAAGAGATTAACTTATTCGGTTCTACGATATAGT
The DNA here is from genome assembly GCA_019455685.1 of Philornis downsi. NCBI lineage: Eukaryota > Metazoa > Arthropoda > Insecta > Diptera > Muscidae > Philornis > Philornis downsi. The sequence goes on along the minus strand of JAHXMU010000118.1, from coordinate 4,287,062 downwards.
CTATGTGAAGTATGATTTAACGAGATCTTCGAAAATTTCATAGCCAATGATACAGTTCCTCATCCGATCCCTTAACTATTACGGCTTTTGTTACATCTTTACCCGAAGAGATTAACTTCTTCGGTTCTCCGGTGTGGTCTATGTGAAGTATGATTTAAAGAGATCTTCGAAAATAGCATAGCCAATGATACGGTTCCTCATCCGATCCCTTAACTATTACCGCTTTTGTTACATCTTTCCCCGAAGAGATTAACATCTTCGGTTCTCCGGTATAGTCTATGTGAAATATGATGGAAAGAGATCTTCGAAACTATCATAGTCAATGACACAGTTCCTCATCCGATCCCTTAACTTTTACGGCTTTTGTTACATCTTTACCCAAAGAGATTAACTTATTCGGTTCTCCAGTATAGTCTATGTGAAGTATGATGGATAGAGATCTTCGAAACTATCACAGCCAATGACACAGTTCCTCATCCGATCCCTTAACTTTTACGGCTTTTGTTACATCTTTACCCAAAGAGATTAACTTATTCGGTTCTCCAGTATAGTCTATGTGAAGTGTGATTAAAAGAGATCTTCGAAAATATCATAGCCAATGACACAGTTCCTCATCCGATCCCTTAACTTTTACGGCTTTTGTTACATCTTTACCCGAAGAGATTAACATCTTCGGTTCTCCGGTATAGTCTATGTGAAGTATGGTGAAAAGAGATCTTCGAAAATATCGAATGACACAGTTCCTTATCCGGTCCCTTAACCTCAACGGCTTTTTTTGCGTCTTTACCCGAAGAAATTAAGGTATATATTACTTGAAGGAAGCACTTGAAATACCAAGCGTCTTTTGACGAAATGTATTTCTTGACTTTGTAAGACATTTGACCAACATTCGTCCGTCTAGCTGGTGTCTTCAATACAAATTAAACGATTTTCGGAAATTCAATGTTTTTCATATGACTACCAAATCGTTGACAGCAAAAGCTGAATTTTTGTCAATTATACTGATGTGGAATACTCGTACTTAGTAATATTTGGATATTTGCCTAAAATTCGAATAAAGTGCTTGCCAATTTTAAATCCGAAAAAGAAATAGAGCGGCGTTTTTATACCTCTTTCGCTGCCTGCCATACCAATTGTTCGATTTTTCGAAATTTAATCGTTCCTCCGTAATTTTTAATTACGGCTTTTTTTTTGCACATGATATTGATTTCTAGTGGTTGATAACATTTAGGAAAAAGTGACCATGTAACCCATACAAAATGACCCATTTAGCCCATATATTTTTAGCTCCATTTCTTTTCAAAAGGTTGCGCTGGATTCGGATTATGAAAGTTAACAACACTGACACATTGTCATACAAATTGATCGATTTGTGTAAAATTATTTGCAATCCCAGTAATCTGAAATTCATTGACTGTAGTAATTTTCTTTTTTGTTAATTGTAATGCGCTGCATTTGCCAAAATTTAGGAAATTAGAAAATTTGCCTTTAATTTCATTTAATTCGATATAACACAGCAAGCATCAGACGATTTGAAAACTTACTTATGTATATGAAAATGGACTGTACAGCCACGCCTCTTAGGATACCACACAAAAAAGCGGTGGTTGATTTTGCAAAAATTAATGGCCTCTCTACAATTTCCAAGCGGAAGACCTCGCTAAGTCATAATATTTTCCTTGCGAGTTAACTCCGACAATTTATTGACAAGAATTTAGAGAGCCTGACTTACAACAATCCAAAGGGGACTCGGTTAGTAAACCTACGTCAGTTCGCTTAGCTGAATTTTTGCACTGGTTTTTATATTATGTTGGAAGATATCATAATACTTGTACATGTTCAATTTCGTGGTCGCTAATTATGGTTGCCCAAAATTGTCTGTAATTTGTAATATCCTGTACATTGGTTTGTAATGCTGAAGGCATTAGAATTGAATAGAAATTAATCTATTACTTTAAAGTGTTGCGATATTCACTCGAAAACTGCCACACTGAACTAAATTGCACAGCTAGATCACTTGTATAAATTTGTCAAATTAAAATCATCAAAGTTAAATTTCGTCTAATACCAGCAACGGAGAGGATGATAGCTACTATTCATACGGGTATGTAAAGCCTGCTAGTTTCATACCATCCACATTACTAAATAACACGGTAGAGAACAGTCTTCATTCTCGGAATTTCTTAAAAATTGGACACTTTATAAGGCTTTCCGCGGAAGATTTCAGGAGGTTTTCAGCGAAAGGTCTTCCGAAAGGTTTTAACAAAATAAAGAAGGACAGAACGCCTTCAGGGATTCTATAACAAAATTTCGGTTCTGAAGGTACGAGTATATGATAACTTTGATATTACATACAGTAATTAAATTAAAACAATAAATAATAAAATGAAAACAACATACAGGCGAACGACGAACTATCACATATCTTTTCGCAAGAAAAAAAGTGGTGATGGTCAATTTTTACTTGGAGCATTGATGTAGCTATTCAAAATGCATGACTGTTATCGAAAGTCTAAAAACAATATGCCACTGCTAGATTTTCGTCGAAATTTAATTCAGCATTTGTTGAAAACAAGCAGTGATATCTCCCGTTCTGAGTTTACAACTCGCTGATATTGCTAACACAGCTATTCGCAATCGTCGACACTGTGCCTATAAAGGCCGCAAAAGCCAAAGTAGAGCAGAATGGAGAAAATGCAATGTTGGGCTATGCATAAATTGTTTCATGCCATATCATACTGAAAGAGTTAGACAGTAAATAGTTTTTTTTCTATGTATTTTACATATTTTTTGCTATTTATGCACACTAAGTTTACAGAAATTGAATTATAAGTCCATAAACTTAGTTATTTTTTAATGAAATGTTAAAATAATATGCAGTTTTCATATTGAATATAGCTAGGTACAGTAGTGGACAAAAGTGACATATGGCACTAGCTCCTGGAGCGGCTTAGGTGAGTCCTAGATAGAATCAGATTACAAATTTGAGTTTAGGGAATAAATATTAGTGTTTGTGCAAAGTTTGGTGAAAATCGGTGCACGGAGAGTCTGTGTCCATTAATGGGTTAACATTCAATTGTCTTAAATGCAACAATGCATAAGGGCGTCGGGTGAGGTTATTGTAAACCAGTCCACTTGTCTGAAATTTCTGCACTGATTTTTAAACACGTTTTTATCTTTGCGTCAGCAGACTGGAGCCTCTAGCAAAAATTTCTCATTAGATATTTCTAATATATTAGTAGGTGTGTGACTCAGCCCCACTGTGCAATATGTAACTGGTTATAATTTACACGAAAGAACAGCTGCCACAGGGCACAACACACAGCTACATGAACTAAACAAAAAAAAAAAAAAAAAAAAAAAATCTATTTAATTAAAAATAAAAAATAAACAAAAAAAAAAAAAAATTAAGAAAATCGACTGCAGCATTGCAAATATTTTGTAGAAATTTAAGCATGTTTGGGAAAACATAAACAAACAGATAAACGAATATATATACACAATATATGCTTATATATATACAAACGGTTATATATATATGTATATATAGATATATACATACTTAAATATATGAGAGTTCTATACAAAACCATATACACTTACACACAATTATGAAATAATTTAAACAAAAACCAATTAAAAAGAAAAACTAAATATAATGAAAACATAAACATAGTTATGTGAAAAACAATGTGTCTATATACATATACATACATACTTACATATATTCTATGGAAAGGCAAAAGAAACCAACTAAAGGAGATGAATTAAATATCTGATTACCAGACTTTAATATATCCATATGAAAATACACAAACTTTAACGAATCGAGAAATTATCTGAAGCAACAACATGAAGAGAAATACTTTTAGATAACATTACAAAGCAAGTAACAACAAAAAGAACAAGAACAACAACAACAACAGCAAGAAATTAGTGACTCGTAGTAAAATATATATACATATATAATAGCAGAAGAAAACAACAAAAACAATAGCTACAACAAAATATTAATAACAACTATTTATGTAATTGTATAAACTGTGGAATCCTGTTTATACGCGAAATGATCCAAAAAGATACGAGTATTACAAACAAAATAACGCAAATTCCTTACCGCATTCACAAAAAAACTCACTCAACACACCTACACACACACACATATACAAACACACACACACATACACACACACGCCCAAACATACACTCACATAAACCTAATGAATGTCAGATGTGAAGTATTGAAAATGTCACAACAACAAAACCAAAAACCGAACAACGTCTCAATTGTTTAAAAACAAAAAAAAAGATCAAAACAAAAATAGAAAAAAATGAATAATTAAAACCAACCAGAAGCAAAACAATTAAGATGAAACAAAACAAAATAATAATAATAAATATATATGAATTATTATGTAAGATCGAAAACAGCAAAGAATATATTATATTATATACATAAATGAAATATTGAAAAATGATGAAAAGAAAACACAAATAAAAATTTTTTTAAAAACATTTCGCCAGGCTTTCACTTTGTTTGAATTTAAATTTACGCACAGCGTGAATAATTTAAAGTTGTCAAATGCAAGAGGTTTGTATGAGTTGATACACAGAAAAGAGATCTCAGGTTAAATGAATAGAGATTCACTTTTCAAGTCATTGAAAGGCACAAAGTGCTGAAAGGCAAATACACCTCTACTCCTTTATGGAGATTTTTACAGAGAGAACCCGGCAACAACGTACAATTTTAATTTTTCAAGTAAAATATAGTTCATAACTACCGCTGTAAGATAATCGCTTGATTTGTGAAACAATTAAAAATTTGGTGTCACGAACCATCCTCAAAAGATGTATTGGAATTAATGTAAAAGTCGATGGTCCGAATCCCCTTTGTTTCGATTTTTTCTTTAAACAAATTCAATTTATTTGTTCGTTCATATATAAAAAGAAACACTTTATTTAATTTAGCCAAAGATTGACAAACAATATTTTTATTTGTTAGCTGTTCAGATATTTACATATGGTCGAAAAAATAAGTACACCCGCTTATTTTTGCTTTATGTTTAATTTTAATTACTTTAACGGAAAGTAAACATGGCAATTCTTTTTTTTTATTTAAATAACTTTAATATGGTAATGCCTTTAAAAGTAAAAACAAAACTGATGCTTCCCCGTTGTTTTCATTGTGAGTTAGTTTTGTTTAGGTATGATTTCAGTACTTGGTCAAAATAATAAATACATTGCCCAATTCTGTAATATTTTCGCAGTCTGCTGTTTATCTTTATTCTTAACAAAATATAGTAAAAAAAAATCAGCCATGGATCGAAAAAGTCATTGTTCTCCGGAGAGGAGAAAAATTGTTTCAAAACTAAAAGAAAGTGGCCAAAGTCTTTGTTCTATAGCAGACACTATGAATCCGTTGTTATTTTTTGTACAAAATGCTTTAAAGCCTAAAAAGCACGACAAAATTCTCGGAAGACCAAAAAAAAAAAAACAACGGATATCCGTATTGCAACACTTTCGAAGAAGGCTCCATTTGTGTAATAAGAGCGATTTCAGCAGAAGTTGGAAATGTAATTTCATCGCAAACGGTTCGTCGTAGACTACAAGAAGCACATTTACCAGGACGGATAACTAGAAGAGTTCCTTTGCTTAGACAAAAAAAAAATTAAAGACTAGATTGGCATTTGCAAGAAGTCATTCCAATTGGTCCGGAGGAAACGGTGAAAAAATGGCGAAATATTTTGTGCAGCGATGAAACAAAAATTAGTGTATTTGGAAACAGCTGTAGCCGGAATGTTCGACGCACCAAGAGTAAGGAATTCCATGTTTACTTTACAAAGAAGACGGTCAAGCACGGGGGCGGCAATATTATAGTCTGGGGTTGTCTCTCGTGGTATGGTGTCGGTCCGATACATCGAATTACCGACACTACGACCAGATTCCAATACAAAGATATCTTGTAAAATACGATCCTAAACTATGCTGTGAAAAGTATGCCTCTTAGATGGACATTCCAGCAGGATAATGATCCGAAGTATACTTTTAAGTTGGTGAAAGATTGGTTCCAAGATAAAAATGTTGCCCTTCTTGACTGGCCAAGTCAAGCTCCGGACTTAAAAATAAGGATTTTAAAATTAAAAATCAGTTATGGAATTTTTTCAAAAAACTTGGTGTGAAATACCAGTAGAAACCTGCAGGAAACTTATTGTCGGTATGCCAAAAAGGGTCAACAAAATAATCGGAAATAAAAGTGGATATACCAGCTTTTAACGAAACTCAGCCAATTTAGCGGAAAAAAACTTAATTTGTTTACATTTTTACCTATTTTAACTAAATGTACTTATTGTTTTGTCCAATGTTTTTTGACTAATTTCTTACTTGTTAAAGAAATACTGCATTTAAGTTTTGTTTCTTGGTATTGTTTTAGTATTTATTTTATTTCTAATGTTATAACAAAAGAAATTAGTATTTGTTTTTTCTTTAATTTTAAATAAATTTTTGTCTACGAGCCTTTAAAAAAAATATAGAGTGAACTTATTATTTTGACCATATGTGTACTTATCGTTGATGTTATCTGCTCCGTAGTCAAAAAACAAGAGTGTTTAAATAGCAAAAACTATGTGCAAATTGTGCTAAATACAAGGTGTCCGTCGGGAAGATATACTACTTTGTTTTGTCGCCATTTTGGTAAACATTAGTCTTGACTGTTCATTTTTGGTAGTCGTGACGCAGATACGTGGCAAATTTATTATGGAAAAATATTCGATAAAGGTGTTCTAATCGTTAAAACATTTTATCAAAATCAATCATCGATTCCTGTGACGATGAGAAAGAACGTGCCAACAAGACGCACTACTTATCGTGCTGTGAATGATTTCGAAGAAAGAGGGGTCTGTAGCTGATAGGGCCAAGCATGGACCACAACGTACTGCTAGATCGGCTGAAAACATAACTGCTGCTCAAGAAAGTGTTGAAAACAATCCATCAACCTCAATTCGACGCCGTACTCAGGAGCATGGTCTTCAAAGAACACTTTGGCCACAATTTTGCACAAGGATTTGCATTTGTTTCCATTTAAGATTCAGTTGACACATATGCCAATAGGATGTTACAGCTCGTCCATGACAACCCCGATTTTCATGAAAAAATCATAATGAGTGACGAGACAGATTTTCATTTAAATGGATGGATGGATGTGAATAAACAGAATAGTCGTTTCTGGGCAATGGAAAGCCATTAAATTATTCATCAGTCACCTTTGAATCCATTAAAAGTGACAGTTTGGTGTGCAATTTAGTCAGAAGGAATCATTGGACCTTACTCCTTTGAAACTGAAAACGGCTAAACGGTAATGTGAAAGGGGAGTGATATCGCCACAACTGCATGCTTTGGGCTTGATTAACATGTGGTATCAACAAGACGGTGACACATTACATACAGCCAGGATTACAATGGAATTACTGCGATTTGGCGATTTGGGTCCACGGTGGCCTGATTTGACTGCTGCGGACTTCTTTTTATGGGAATATCTGGAAAGAAAGGTTTATGCAAACAAACCAGTAACGCTTGAGCAATTCAAACAATATATTCATGATGAAATTAATAAAATACCGCGTGAAATGTGTGAGAATGTAATGAAAAATGTGCTCAAAAGGGCTGGCATTTGAAGGCTAACAGTGGTGGGCATTTATCTGATATCGTAGTCCATACATAATTGCCGACATTAAATAAAACATTTATTAATATAAGATCCACTCTCTTTAATTTAATCAAAAATTATAAACGAACAAAGTAGTACACCTTCCCGACGGACACCCTGAATAACAAAATATGAGGTTAAATTCTATTGGAATCTCGCTACGCTTTTGTATGCAGTAAGCATTGATTGAACTCTAAAGAAAAGCTTACTGCTAATGGATCTAGTATATGCAGAGGTCAGCAAAAGTCGAAATCATTCTAATGCTACCAATGATGAAGTCGAATATACGATGGAAAAAATTTTGAATGTTTGAAATTGAATCAAGAAAAAACATAAGAACAAAATTTAAAATTGTTTTCTTACACAGCCAAACAAGTGCTCAGTACTTATTGAATTTTGTTGCACATGTGAAATCCACTGTATACAGAAATGTACTATATTTGCAGGACATTGAAACTTCTATTAAGCATAAATAGACTGATCCGAATTAAGTCTTATACATATACACATAACATTTATTTGAAAACCTTTTGCCATTTTAAATCAATTCCTATATGCCTCTCTTATAAAAACGCTCACTGCTATTGACTAAAAACTGGGACAATCAATTTTCACAATCTTCCTTTGAGGCTAATTTCTCATCAGCAACGATTCACTATAGGGAGGAACGTACGAATACTTATAGTATGTCACTGGATGACAATTCCGAACTGTAAGGTTAGTACATATGAACCTCTCAGCTAAGCTTCTCGTTGCAACTCGAAGTGTGACCTGGCGTTGTTCTGATGGAACACAATTCCTCTCTTATTGCTTAAACCTGACCTCTTTTTGGCAATTGTTTCTTTCGGGTAGTCTAGTTGTTAAAAGTACATCTTTAAATATACAAAAAAACCTTCCTGATCTTCAATTCTGGATTGGCCAATGTTTTCACCGGCTCTCCGCATTTCGGTCACAACCATTTTCCCTGGACGTTATCATAAGTGAACCAATTTTCTTCACCTCTTAACATTCGCTTGAGAAATGGGTCGACTTCATCGTTATTTGGCATCGATTTTCAGATGGAAATTAATTTGGCGAAGTTTTTTGTGTACCCAGGTGCACCCATACATCGACCTTATTGTAATATTCTTAGATCCTGGGTAATCGAAATACTATCTACATGGTAGTAGGACTGGATGATTTTCATTATTCTGTCGGTATTTTTGACAATTGTCCTTATAGAGCATGGTGCAAATCTAATATCAAAATTGCCGGAAAGGAATCGATGAAGCCATAATTGCGAATGAGCGACTGTTATAGTATCACGACAATAAACGCAATTCATATTTTTGGCCGCCTGGCTTGCATTTTCGGCTTGTAAACTGCAAAATATGGAGTGTTTTCTCTATGCCGATGTTCAACTTTGATATGCTCAAATAATACTATGTCATGCAATCACAAAATTTTCTGAATAGTTTATTGAGTGCGAGATATTTTCTTTCTAATGCCATCTAAAATAATAGAATTATTTCTATTATACGACTATTTAGTCAATCCTTTTCAATTGCTTTGTTGATTTATTTCAAATTTCATTAATTTCAAATCAACAGCGGTGCTTATATATCCTTTATGAACAAACTTTTGTCGCAGTGAACAACTTCAAACGACAAACTGAATGCATCTTCAATTTATTTTTTTTACATTTTTAAATATTACGAAAAAATGAGCTGTATTTAATTAGTAAGTATTCTATGTCTATAGTGGAATTTTAATTAATTTCATACACAGATAAAAAGGAATGCAAATTGAATGTATTTTCTAAATTTACCTAATTATAAACCTCTAGTAGTTTGGCATTTTTGAGTTCTGCTTTTTTTCATTCATCCTCCACATTTGTCCACGTTAGTCTCCAAATTAAAAATCAACCCTAACAAATCTGAAGAAGCCAGTTATATCATTAACCAGAGGGCGAATATAATTCCACTTAAATTAGCATTTAGCTATGAGCAGAGAAGAATTTGTTCCTTCATTATCATGCAAAATGAGTTTTATTTCAACAGGAGACCACGAATGACGAACCATACCTGCTCCAAATTCATTTAGATATTTGATTCTTGAATTACTGAAATCTTGACAAGAGTTAAGAGATAACTAAGTACATTTGTGCAAAGTGAAAGTGATAGAGAATGATGAAATGCCGCATCGAAAGTTGTCTTTCATTTTGATTTAATTAAATTGTGGTGGTCATTTTTGCTAACTTCGATGGTAAGGCGGGTAATCAGAGTAAAATAAAATAATTAAATTTTACATCTGTCAGTGTCATTAGAAGTGAGTTTTATCCATTTTATAAGTTGTATCCACAATATAAATTATTCTTGTAATAGGTATCTTATTTTCTACATTTGCCTTATACACCAAGATGATTTAAGTTTGTTTAAAATTATACATCCCGTAAACCAACATCCATATTACTGGTGACTACGGACTATTAGCGGACTACTGCGGAAGGTGCATACCTCTGCAATAAGTTAGGCATTAACATTTCTGTTCAACATAAGCTTATAAAATCACAACTATGGATTGCACCCCGTGGGTAGACGATATACCAGTTCTTTGGAATTTAAGGTGTCCCATAAAAATTATATACCCGGTAAAGTGACCTTTCTCCGCGTCTGTCGGTAGTTATATATAGGGTGATTTTTTAATATTTAAGTTTTTCAGGTTGGCAGCATTGGTTGGTACTGGCTTCCAAACCTCATCTGTCAAAGTGAAAAGTGTACAGTATACTCTGCCATTTCATTATGGAATGAAGAATGACCTACCACAACATCTCATTTTTGGTGGATGGACTTTACGAAAGTTCAACGAAAATCCGCTGTTTTATTGAAAAATTGTGTTCAGCGGTGAGGCTCATTTCTTGCTGAACGGATACGTACATAAGCAAAACTGTCGCATCTGGAGTGATGAACAGCCACATGCCATACATGAATTACCGATGCATCCCGAAAAAACGACAGTCTGGTGTGGTTTATGGGCTGGTGGCATCATCGGTCCTTTTTTTTCAAAGACGACCGTGGAAGAAACGTTACCTTCAACGGCGAACGATATGGAGCCATGATACGCGATTTTTTTGCCCCAATTGGCCCTTGGTTAACACCTGGTTTCATCAATACGATGCAATAGGCCACACTGCTAGTGAAACAATGGATATGTTGAGGGATGAATTTGGCGAGCAGCTTATCTCTCGATTTGGCCATGTGAGTTGGCCTCCAAAATCTTGCGATTGCGTCTTGATTATTTCAAGTCGTGGACAAGCCGAATACCATTGAAGCCTTACAGTATAACACAGCACGCGTTGTTCGTGGAATACAGGCCGAAATGCTCGAAAAAGTACGAAAAATTTGACCTGCCGAATGGACATTTTAAGATGGATCCGCGGACAACATTTACACGAAATTATATTTAAAAATTAAATGGGAAAGTCCAATTTATCGATTCCAATAAAGGATTTTAATATATGATGCAAATTTGAGTATTTTATTGGATTTTTACAAAAACCATGATTAAAAAATCACATTTTGTAGCAGTTATCGTCGAATTCACAGTATAGTTATTGAGGGCTTATACTGTCGAAACAGTAATCTCAGAAAACACAACCGATTAATTCATTCAATATGAAAGCATTTTTCAAGCTCTCTTCAGTATTCCAATAGTAACCACTACAATAGCTTTTGTTTGTTGAAAATGGTAGAGGTCTCTTCTCGAAATTTCAGAAAAGTACGTATGTTTGCAACAATTTTGGTAAAAGGTATCATTAATCTTTCGCCGATTGCGGAAAAAATTGTTTGTGCTATTTTGAAAAATAACAAAATTTAGGATATATTATGATCTGAAGTGTCTTCTTCGATATTACATTGGCGACCATAGTTTGTTCCAAATATAAGATATTTTTTAACAAAATATTAATTTTAACCAAACTAAACAGGCTCAGAAACCTGATTTTGGCAGCACAATAGATATGTATTAAAATTTTCCAAAACACGAGGCATCGTAATTTGGACCCCCACTGTTGTACTTGGTATCGTTTGTATGAAATTTCATCAAAACTAGTCAACCCATTAAAGAGTAACATAATATTTTGTCGTTTTTTATGGTTGCGTTCCGACTGTGTTGGGGAGTTTTTGAAGATTTTCTTAAATCAGTACGGCTTCAGCGAGCAAATTCGATACATGTATTTTTTAAGGGAACTATTCTTTGTGGTACCTATATCGTATCGTTGAGAGCTCTGTGCAAACCGAAAATGAAAAAAAAAATTGAAGTTCTGTTATAATACTCACATATTATAGCAATTTTTTCCTATAAGTGTCGGATTTCGGCTGGTTTTAATACAAAATTTTGTGTTAATAAGGATCTCCGTTTAAAGTTTTTTTTTTATTTTTTTTTATAATAAACAAATAATTTGGTGAATCCACATAATATTGTAAATTGATGGCATTTAAAACCTAGGAGTCCCATCCCAAAACTAGCCGACCTAACAAACAAGACACCAAAAAGTTGAGAAAATTTGTCTTTATCTTTCATCATAATCTGCTTTTAGCTCCATTCACTTTTTCCAGTGACATTCAATTCTTCTATAGCTTCTATACTCAATAGCTTCTATACTTTGTTTATAGTAAGAACTGTCAAATTCCTTAAAATGGACATCAACCGCAGACTCCACCTCTTTATTGTTGGCAAACCTTTTACCATCGAGCCACTTTTTTAAATTTGGAAATATAAAATAGCCCGATGGAGCTAAATCTGGCGAATAAAGTGCGTGATGAAGTATTTTGACCTTTAGTTAATTAATTGTGGCCATCACAATAGTGAATGTGTGAACTTAACAACACTTTCTTTTTCGGCAAATGCGGTTTCTTTCCATAATTTCACTTTATTATTAGTTAGAGTGAGACCTTTCAAAATATTTTCTTGTTTAAAAATTCAATTAGATCGTTTACTTTTGATGGCTCAAATTAAAATACTGAACAATGTGGCGTCGTGAGTCTTACAAGATATATTTTTTAACGTTGTCTCTTTTCACTAAACTAATTTTTTTTTCAAACTACTGGCACCATCTATGCGTCTAGTCGGCTAATTTTAGGACAGCCCTTCTATGCCTAATATGAAAAATTTGGGATGGAAATATTGTTTAACATTTTGTAGCTTCATTCAGTTCAACAATTTTGTAAAAGCACATCTAACATGTTAGGCACATGTTTAATTAATTACATGTCTATAACTGAAACAAACTTTTAACGAATTTTTGGTTATTTTAGTTTTATTAACCCTTTTACAGAAGCTCAGACCTTGGGTATTCATTATAAAGAATACTTTTTACTACGAAATTTCTTACTGAGCCAATTGAATTTGTCTTTACGTGTTATGAATTTATACATGCAAAGTAGGGTCTTGATTTCTTTCTAACAGAAAGGTTGACCTGTCTTCATAGTTCTAAGAATATGTTATAAACTACGAGGCACATACTATTTTTAGCCTACATAATTTATTTAAATTTCCGTACCTGCGACGAAGATTTCTGTATAGTAAGTCAGAAATCACAACTGTTTGCTGGGTAATTACATCAAATCAAAATATTCTACATCTGCTACATTTACCATTCACTATTCCACTATTCAAGTGCATTGCAGCAAGGCATAATTATTAATTAGGCACGGTTTCAGTTTCGTTTTAATTGAGATATTTAGAAACGAGTTGGAAAAAAACAACAATAATGAAAAAAACTCTTTCATAATTTGTACATTTGCAACTGAATCTACGAATATAACTACAATTTGGGTCAGCAACAAAACGTTCGCCTTCGGAGTCAGAGTTCACTATGCATTCTTAGCCTAAATGTTGGTGCCTTGTTAATAATTTTCTAGAATGCTTAGAATTAGCTCCTTTGCCTTTGAGTACGAAAGAAAATAAAATACTGAACAAAACCGAGAGGGTGAAAAATGAGAACAACAGTGGCAAATGTAATTAGCAAAAGCTGTTGCTAAATATTGCATTAAATGCATATCACGAGAAGAGCTAATTTAATTTTCATAGCTGAACTATTTGAAACAATAAACAATTTGACAAGTGTTCGCCATGGGTATACATAGAATTCTCTTAGCATTCTAAAGCAGCGTTAACAATTAAATGGTTGATTTTTTAAAGCTATTGAAGTACCTGAATTTGCTTTGTATGCTAAGTTATTTAATTTTGATGTTATAAGTCTGATACGTTGATGTATAATAATCAAGAAAAATTGAAAACTTGTTTAGAAGTATCAGTCAGGTGTGTTGACCTACATATATCTTTACCCAAGGTGTATTTGTGTGGCGGTGACCAGAACCGTCACAAAAGTGTGACGGTGGCCAGAAGACGCGTCGTAAATTTTTAGCTACTAATCAAAAATTGTTTTGGGCTAAAGCATAATAGAGGAAGCAAAATTAGAACTTTCTGAAGTCCTTTGCTTAGAGTTTATAAAGAACCCACTGATTTTTGCTAGAATAAAAAACTCGTATGAGTTGTATTCTAATGCGCGTGGAATTGCAATCTATTTCCCTTCTCACAACTCAGTTTTTACGGAATACCTCATTTGCGCTGAATTATATTGCAGATAGTGCAATTGGATGAACATACAAATATGTAGGCAAAATTAAGTTATTTGAGTGGGGGATAGCAGAAAGGGCGTGGTTTATCTACATATTTTCTCAAATTTTGTCAGTTATTGCAAAAAGATATAAACTGCAAAAAATTTAAGTCGATGAATTATATAGGGTGATTTTTTAAGATTTAAGTTTTTCAGGTTGGCAGCACTGGTTGGTAATGGCGTTAAAATGTCATCTGCCAAAGTGAAAAGTGTACAGTATACTCTTCCATTTTACCATGGAATGAAGAATGACCTACCACAACGTCTAATTTTTGGTGGATGGACTTTACAAAACTTCCTTGAAAATCCCCTGTTTTATTGACAAATTGTGTTCAGCGGTGAGGCTCATTTCTTGCTGAACGGATGTGAAGTGTAGAGTGCCATACATGAATTACAGATGCATCCCGAAAAAACGACAGTCTGGTGTGATTTATGGGCTGGTGGCATCATCGGTTAATTTTTCTTCAAAGGCGACCGTGGAAAAAATGTTACCGTTAACGGCAAACGATATGGAGCCATGATACGCGATTTTTTTTGACCCAATTGGCTGAGTTGAACTTGATTGACATGTGGTTTCATCAGGACGATACAACATGCCACACTGCTCGTGAAACAATGGATATGTTGTCTCTCGATTTGGTCCTGTGAGTTGGCCCCCAAAATCTTGCGATTTAACGCCTCTTGATTTTGTCAAGTCTTTAGTCTATGTGGACAAGCCGAACACTATTGAAGCCCTTAAGGATAACATAACTCGCGTTATTCGTGGAATACAGGCCGAAATGCTCGAAAAAGTGACGAAAAGTTGGACCTTGCGAATGGACATTTTGGGACGGAGCCGCGGACAACATTTACACGAAATTATTTTTAAAAATTAAATGGCAAAGACCAATTTATCGATTCCAAAAAAAAATTAATATATGATTTGAGTGGTTTATTCAATTTTTGAAAAAAAAAACTACGATTAAAAAATCAGCTTATATGAATTGGAAGTTATAGGAGAAAAATAAATTTCAGAAAATCAAACAATTTATGTGGGAGGTGTCAGAAGGGATTGGCTGAAAAAGCCTATTCACAATTCCCGCCTACGATTTAGCAAAATCTTAGCTGTGCCAAATTTTAAAGAATTTTATAAAGATTTACGAAAAGTTGCGTTTTTTTGCCAGTCAGTCTACCAGCCAGAAAGACGAACATCGTTCAATCGACTTACAAAGTCACAAAGCATGTAATTCAAAAGGTACTTGATACGTTAAACGTTTCCTCCTTTTTGGTTCCATTTGTATACCTTCATTTGAAACAGCAAAAATGTATCATCCAGACGAAAGCCTTGAGTGTACTAAGTATCGTTTGCCGTAATACAATTCATGACCTTTTAGATCCACTGTGCTTCTTCCGTCTGTCTGGCTGGTTACCTGGGTGGAAGATACGTTAACGGCAATAAATCTTTATGGAATTACTGAGAAATTTGTGGTCTAACATTTTGTTTGATCGTAGCTATGGGATCCTAAATGGCCCTTATAGGCTCAAATTTTAAGATACTTCAAATGCTAATTCCCCGATTTTTCGAAATTAAATTTCCCCAGCAGAATTCGTCATTCGCGTCCAACAGTAATTTAAACTTTTGTTCACCATATTGGTTTATGATAAAGGGTGATCCATTTAGTGGTTTCAAAACCGCTGATCTGGCAAGGCTGTCAGCTATTAAATACCTGTCTTTCTGTCAAGTATTATTTTTTGAGTGAAAAGTTTGCCACTTAACAACCGAAGAGCGCGTAAAAATAGTTAAAACTTACCAAAAAGGCCGTGATTCTAACGTGGGCTCTTTTCGTGTATAACAGGGTGATTGAGGTCATCGTAACAGACCTACTGTGCACAGAATTGACAAGATTATAAAGAAATTTGAAAAGACTGAAAGCGTTATAGATGTGGCCTGCGCATCATGGCAATGTACGCCAAAACTGCCGCTAAATATTGCTTCTGTTAGTGAAAGTGTGGCGGATAATCTGAATTTGTCAATTCCACGGCGTTCTTAGCAATTGGACCTATTACTCGAAATATTCGTCAGACTGTGCGTGGTGACCGTCACAAAAAGAAACACAGATAAATATGTCAGGGGTTGAACTCACTTTGTAACAACGCAGTAGGAGAGGTATACGGAAATCAGTTCATCTGACTGAAATTTCTGTACTGTACTCGTATGCCATATTAAATGATAAATTTTTTGTATTCATTACATTGGGAGAAAATTGTTATATATAAATGGAGGTTTGGTTCTGTTTTACGGACTTGATCAGTATGAACACATTTGATAATATAAACAAAGTAAGAAAATTCGATAAAATGTTTATTATTATTTCTTTTCTTTGTCAGTTTCGTACCATACTTCACGTAAAGGGTTGTTCGGAAAGTTCATTCGGTTTTTGAAAGAATTTTATTTAGAAATTTATATACAAGAAATCAAATATTTTTATCAATTAAATAATGCCCTCCTTTTTTAATAACTTTTTCCAACCTCTCTCGGAGGTTTTTCATTCCTCTCTCATAAAACTCGCGCGGTTTTTCTGACAAAAAAAGTTCAATTTGATTTTTTTCACTTTCTCGTCGTTATGGTAATTCGAATCCCTCAAGTGGTTGCACAGACTGCGAAATAGGTGATAGTCGGACGGTGCGAGGTCTGGGGAGTACAACGGGTGAGGTAAAACTTCCCACCCAATCTCTGACAGTTTCCGACGCAAGGCAGTGTGAGGCCTCGGTGAAAGGATGAGGTACCCACACATCGAGGTTGCTCATTTTATGATCCTGTAATCGGTTGAAATCAGTCTTTTTTTGAATATTTTTTTTGCTTTTTTGATTATTTCAGCTATTTCGCAAACTGTTGGGATTAACAACAACTAAATCTCTCACCTCCTCGGAAACAATTTCTTTTGGTCGTCCTGATCTAGGAGCGCCCGTTATGCAGAAGTCTCTCGTAGAAAATCTTTTAAACCATTTTTGGCATGTTCTTTGATATGGTCCGTTGTTTTCATAAACGGTCTTTATTTTCCGGCTGGCTTCAGCAGCCTTTTTTTTTCTTTTCGGAAATAATTCAGCATAATGTGTCTAAAATGCTTTATTCGCTCATTTTTCCCAATTTTTAAAACTTTTTTTTAAAACGCCATAACCGCTCACGACTAGGAGGAGAACACAAGTGAACAATATTAAACATTTTAGAGAAGGGGTGGGAGGAAGCTACGATGGTGTTTGGTTCACGATGGTGAACTTTCCGAACATCCCGAAGCACAGAAGTGCGTCCGTGATATCCATATTTCACGGTTTGACAGTCAACAAATCAAGTGTGATGATATCGAATATAATTTTTTACAGCATTAAAAAAACTTTCAGATTTTTGCGCCAATCCCAGATTTTGTCGGGAAGGATTATTTGTTTACACCAAAATCTGCCATACGAAGAAGTTCGGAAATAAAACCCATCAGAATTTTTGTAAACGTGATTGGGACTTTGGGATTAAGTCAGATCGACATCTCAACTCTATGGAGTGCTAGTAATTGGTAAAGTTATTTTGCAGATATCTCACACAAATCTGACTTGATGTTGTGCGACAATTTTGCTATTTTTGCCGACAAATTATAGAAACTCAGATCGAAATTTGTTCAAATAGTTAAACAAATCATTTTTTTTTCTAAATTAACTAAATTTTCTAAATTAATGATAGAAGTTGGGTTTTTTCCAATTGTTTCACCTATATTTTATCAACTTCATAAATTACAAGCCAATTATTTTCTGTGAATGATACTGATAACTTAAAAAATATATAATATTGTATTAAAAATTATATAACATTTTTATTTTACTTTGCCACGTTTAAAATTACTTGTGAATAATTGCAAAGGTTGATATTACACGTATTTTCAACGATTTTAAAATTCCATACTTTTTCTTTTGCGTAGTACTAATAACGACTAGCATATTCTATTTCAATTCCGCATTTACTGTCCTTCGTATATATCCTTAGTACATATTAATATATTTGTTTCTCTGGGCCATAAATTATTTGCTTAATAACAACAACATGTCAGTTAAACTTTTCTCTTGTCCTTTTGAGGAATATTATAAAGTATTTACAAAAGAAATCTACTACAGGAACACAGTAGATTTATGTTCCTCTTGAAACGGAAACAGGAAATGCACAAAGAGCTGCTTAATATATGATGGTATACAGAGCATTATCATATATATATATATCATATATCAGGAGGTCCCCATGCATATCATTTGCAATTACATCATAGGTAAACATGTTGGTTGTGCACATACACTAAAAATTATATAAACATTTCAATCAGATTGTTTAAGAGACATCAAGCTAATAATATTGATTCTTTTAGAATAATTATTAACGTTGTTGCAAGAAGTATAAATATGCCTGTAATCAAAATGAAACCACGTAAATCAGCAGAAATTTCATAAAACTATGTAGACAAATAACTATGCTTAAATGAAAATCACGGCTTTCTACTGAAAGGTACGTCTACTCGACACTTTTATCCGCTTTTCATATAAAACAGATTTTTATTTACACTACATGTAAATTTCTGATGTCCTAACTAGACCAATAAATGCATTTTTCGAAAATGACCTTTTAAATGGTTTATAGACAAAACCTGTACAGACATTTTATGAAATTTTATGCGATTTGGTTTATATTTGCTTTCAAGCAATACGCTTTGGGTTGCTGGAAAAGCGTTATAAAAGGGCGCTAACTTATAGACTTCAGAAGACTTTCGCTTAGAAATTGTAGAGAGACTGCCGAATTTTGCTAAATTAGCAGTTCTAAGAACTAAGAACTAAGTTTAGTAACACGCTAAGTTCAGTTGGATCATTTGCTTTGAAGTTACCAGATAGTGTCCAATTGTTACGTTTTGTTTCTAAAATTTTGCTAATTGGCATAAAGCAACACAGTTAATAAAACGGTAATTAATTGCGTAATAGAATTTGGGGATTACAGCGGAAAAAAACTAAATACTAAATAAATCTGTCAATTTGTATTGGAGATACCATTTCTATTTTCGAAACTTAGTTCATCAAATTTGAGTGAATTTATTGAAAGTTATGAAGGCAACTATAATTGAAAACTACAGGGTACAGATTGATTTTCGAAAAATAGCTGAATTTATATGCCAGAAATCCCAAGCGGTGTGGCAATATGCCCTGTTTTCATTTCAAAAAGGTCGTGGTTGTTTGAACAGAGTTTTTTCGAGCATTACAAACCAGCAAAATTGAAAAAAAATGTAAGTTGTTGTGAACTTTGAACGCGCGGTTACAGGGAGCAAACATTTTTTTTTTAGAAAAACCGGTCAATTTGTATTAAAGGTACCGTAAGGTACCGGCTGCTACGTAGCAAAATATTGGGCTCTGACAAGTTTTAAGAAGACTCAAAAAAATTTACGATAGTTATTGTATCTAAGAATCAGTATGCCAGATAGACATTATAAAAAGTATTTAAAGATACTGGTGCTTTAAACATTTCCCACTGGGTGTTACTCTTTGCCATAAAAAATATTTAATCTTAAACAAAAAATTACATAATAATTATATAATCGGGTTGTTCAGAAAGTTCATTCGGTTAATTCGTTATTTCGCCATACGTCACTTTTCAGAAAAATAAAGACTGTTTATGAAGAAGCTGGACCAAATGAAAGAACATTTCTGAAATGGTCTAAACGATTTTCTACGGGTGACTTCTCCGTACCGAACACTCCCAGATCAGGACAAACAAAAGAAATTGTTTCCGAAGAGGTGAGAAGTTTTTCCGAAGATTTTAAAAAGTGAAAGAAAGCGAAAAGAGCATTTTAGGCACATTATGCTGTATTATTTCCGAAAGGAAAAACGCCTGCTGAAGCCAGCCGAAAAATAAAGTCTGTTTATGAAGAAAACGGACCAAATGAAAGATCTTTTCAGAAATAGTTTAAACGATTTTCTACGGGTGACCTTCCCGAAACGAACGCTGCCAGATCAGGATAACCAAAAGAAATTGTTTTCGAAGAGGTGAGAGATTTAATTATTGTTAATCCCCGTGCAACAGTTAGGGAAATAGCTGAAATAATCCAAAAATCAATGCCAACCGTTCACGGCGTCATAAAAGGCCTCGGATTTGTGAACAACCTTCATACTTCACTCTCTCACAGAGGCCTCACACTGCCTTGCGGACCCGTCAGAAACTGTCAGAGCTTGGGTGGGAAGTTTTGCCTCACCCACCATACTGCCCAGATCCCGCTCCATCCGACTATCACTTATTTTGCAGTCTGAGCAACCACTTGAAGGATTCGAATTACCATAACGATGAGAAAGTGAAAAATCGAATTGGACGTTTTTTCCAGAAAAACCATGCGAGTTTTATGAGAGAGGAATTAGAAAGCTCACAGAGATGTGGGAAGAAGTTATTCAAAAGGGGGAAATTGTATGATAGATGGAAATAATTGTTTTCTTGTATATACATTTGTAAATAAATTTTTTTTTAAAAATCGAACGAACTTTCCAAACAGCCCATTATTATGTTTTGAGATATAAAGGGTTAGCCATTTAGTGGTTTCAAAACCGCCGGTCTGGCAAGGCTATTAAATACATACCTACTATCTGAAGTGTTATTTATTTAGTGAAAGGTTTGCCATTTACGAATATTGATCGCTTAACAACCGAAGAACACGTAAAAATAGTTACAATTTGCTACAAAAGTGGTGATTCAAATAAAACTTTCTGCAGAGATGAAGCTGATTTCTCAAAATTGTCGCGTATAGGGCTCGGAGAACCCAGTAGTGATTGTGGAAAAGCCATTGCATTCGAAAAAAGTGACTCTTTGATGCGCATTATAGTCTGGAGGTGTCATTGGTCCGTATTTTTTTCGAAAACTACCTCAATAGGGTCCACTGCCGCAACTAATCTATAATGCAAGGTCCAAGCGTTATAATGAAATAAATAATAATAATAAAGTTTCATCGAAATCATAACTTTATGTGTGTTTTATTATTTAACTTTGCTGGAAAACAAAAATTGTTTAACCCTGTAATATTATGTAGTACATATCTTTTTTTTATTATTAGAAAACAGTGTAGAAAATTTAGTCAATTGAACTGACTTTAAAGTCCCATCATCCTACGTTGTTTACTGGCATTTTGGCATTTGCATCTTTAAAAACGGTGTGAAAAAAGACAGGTGTGAAAAATTATTTTATAAACAACAAGAGGTAGCAAAATCAATCTAAGTTCACACGGTGCCATAAGCTGCACGAAGCATTAGGGCAGAACTAATTTTAAACTTATGAAGCCTATGAATTTTAAATTAGAGGCAAATAATTTTTTGTTGTCACATTCGCCTTTTTACAGATTCTATTTTCAATTCTAGGTCGCTCTGCGAAGAAATTTAATTTTATGATTTAACTAAGAACTAGTTTTACAGTGACGACGGGTATATGTTAAAGATAAAGATAAATTTAAATTTAGATTTAAAGATATCTTAAAAAAAAAAATTTTCCCGCTTTGCTTGGATAACTACAGAAAAGAGACATATACACAAAAGAGCCATTCGTTACGTTTACATTTTAAAGATAATTTCCTTCAGACGTTGGCCTGTGGTCCATTCTAAGGTTCTAATTTTCGATAACGTTTTCGACCATTTCGAGTGGTATTTGGTGAATGATGAAATTAATATTATTGTGGCACAAATACGAGCGGCACTAACAGTAATATTCCGGCCGGTCTGATTTGGAAGATATATAACTTTGGTAATATATACTCTTTTTCTGCCAAGGGTATAAAAGTAGATTAGGTTTCATTAATTTTAGATTGCATCAGTAATTTCGTTTCGGATCCTTTAAATAAAATATTCGTTTCATTACGTTTTGGTAGATAAATTGCATTAATGTGAGTTTCTGGCTCCGTTTCGGGAAGCTTGTTTCGAATGCGATTCAGAATTAGACTTCTAATACAATTTTTAATGAAATTTTCATTTCACATAAAATCAATGAAAACAACAAAAATACGCTTACCTTTTAAACCCATGACTCAATTATTGCCCATCTCCATCCATCGAACTAGCCACGGCAATAGCAACAATAAACATAAAGTACTCTAACCCACTTCACTCTCTTTGCTCTTCATAACAGTTGCAATACACTCTTACGCTCTTTTTATTATCACTATAGTGAAGTTTGTGGTTCAACTGTATCTCTCAATTTTGTTAGTTTTCTTCACATCAAACACACTTACATGGCTAGTGCCACCGGCGAGACATTGTACGGCTCTTTTCACAAAGAAATTCATACAAATTTGCAGCAATTTTAGACTCGATTTTCTCAACATTTACTTTTGGTGTCAACGAAAATTTTGCATATTCTAACGGCACAGTTGACGAACTTTATTGTAACGCAAAAATTACCACAATTTAATAATATTAAGACTGTGTTTTCGAGTGTCGTAGGAAGACTGTTTATTAAAACGACCGATTAAGAAGATATCAAAGCGCGATCTGAAATCGTATACAGGGATGATAAATGGTGCTGTTGGTAAAATGGCATCAAAAAGTGTACTTTTTTTGTTCTACGCGATATTAAATAAAGCATTTTACAGTGAAGACGGGTATATGTTAAAATTGAATAAAACAAATAAGTCTGGGTGTGACGTACAAACGAACTTTTTGTTTTATTTGAAACGCCTATCAATGACATGTGTGGAATAAGCCATTGTGTAAAATAAGTCATTGTGTGGAGTCTTTCAAATGGCCTCGCAATTACACTGGACAGAGCTCCAATTATTGACGACCCTAGCGCGTAGCACAGGCTGAATTTGAGCGACGGCAGGAGTTATGTTGACTTTTGGGGGCACCGGTCACTTGTAACTAATTGGATAGACGTGTGAAACTCCACAGAAAAATGACGAACGCAGACAAATTGAACGAACTTCAAACTACAATCCACACACTGAAAATCCGAGTTCTTTTGCAACACACGGAATTGATTACATAGGATTCTACTGCATACTGCGTACAAATCTTGCCTTTCGTTGACGTTTGGCCGATTGTTAACTGAATCATTCAAGTCGAATATGATCGCTGAACTTTCAATAGTTGATTGGGCAGAACGATCAGAACTTTTAGGAAGGATTGGGTGCGTCGTTGCCATCTGAGAGCAACCGCTACTTGAAAATTATTATAAAAAACTGGGAAATTATTTATAAAATCATTTTCATTTGTCTTTCGTTTATTCATCTACAAAATTATGTCGTTTTAAATAAGTCCGTCCTTCATTCGTCCGTTTGTCTATTGAAAGCACTGTAGAGACCGCGTTGGTTGAACTGAAAAATTTGACATAAGGATATCTAACAACTATAGGAAGTTTAAGTCCAAAATTCGACAAAATTGGCCATGTCGGCTAGACGTACGTAAAGCCACTTTAAGAAATAGGTGCCCTATTGAAAATGTTTTTTTTGTCATAAACCATATATGGTGGTACTTTATAACGGGTGGGCCATAAGGGTGTTGGCGGTTTAAATATTCAATTTCTCGGTAACGAGTGGCGCGGGGTGGTGGGGGGATATGTTGTTCGCTGCGCCGCTTCCTGGAAATTTAGTCGCCATGAAGCCGTACACGGGAGTGCAGCGTGCATTTTGTGTCCGAGCGTATTACGAAAACAATAAATCAGTGATTACTGCACGACGTTTGTATCGGTATGAACACGGTTTACACGATTTAAGTGAAGTTCCAAGCGCCAATGTGATACGAAAATGGATCAGAATGTTCGAAACAACCGGCTCAACAGCACCAATTACGGTTCGTGGTCGCCCAGTTTCTGCAAGATCAGCCGACATTGTGGAGCGTGTTCGTGTTTCAGTTCACGACGGTTAGAGCGAACAATTATTGCAACATGCTGGCAGACTTTTTGGTGCCAGCTTTGCAAGAACTTCAAGGCAATACCTCGAGGTTGTGGTTTCAACAGGATGGGGCTACATGTCATACGGCTAGGTTATCCATAGAGCTGCTGAAAAATGTGTTTCCTGGAAAACTCATTTCGAAAAGGGGGGATATTGAATGGCCCCCACGTAGCCCCGATCTCTCTCCATGCGATTATTTTCTATGGGCCTACCTCAAATCGGTAGTCTACGAGAATAATCCGACCAATTTAGAGCAGTTGAAGAGGAACATTATTAAGGAAAGTAACAAATACCGAGAACAACTTTTCAACGAGTTTTCCAAAATTTGCGACTTCGTTTCCAAGAGTGTGAAGCAACCGAGCAACCATTTGAACAACATTATTTTTAAGTCTTAAAAATTCCCATGCTTCTACTTTTTAAAAATACAAATATATTTTTTTATGTTTCGTAGTTTTTTTTTAATTGAATATTTAAACCGCCAACACCCTTATGGCCCTGTATATTCCGAAAAGTGCCGTTCAAAATTAAATGCTTTATTTGATATCGCGTAGAACAAAAAAAATACACTTTTTGATGCCATTTCACCAGCAACAGTATTTATCATCCCTGTATACGATTTCAGTTCGCGCTTTGATCTCTTCTCAATCGGTCGTTTTAACAAACAGTCTCCCTACGACACTCGAAAACACGGTCTTAATATTATTTAATTGTGGTAATTTTTGCGTTACAATAAAGTTCGTCAACTGTGCTGTTAGAATATGCAAAATTTTCGCTGATACCAAAAGTAAATGTTGAGAAAATCGAGTCTAAAATTGCTGCAAATTTGTATGAATTTCTTTGTGAAAAGAGCCGTACAAGGTCTCGCCGGTGCGATGGATATTGTAAAAAAGTATTGTCCACACATACGCACTAGCCATGAAAGTGTGTTTAATGTGAAGAAAAATAACAAAATTGAGAGATGCAGGTGAAGCAAAAACTTCACTATGGTGATAATAAAAAGAGCGTAAGAGTGTATTGCAACTGTTATGATGAGCAAAATGAGTGAAGTGGGTTAGAGTACTTTATTTTTATTGTTGCTATTGCCGTGGCTAGTTCGATGGATGGAGATGGACAATAATTGAGTCATTGGTTTAAAAGGTAAGCGTATTTTTGTTGTTTTCATTGATTATACATATGTAAATGCAAATTGCATTAAAAATTGTATAAGAAGTCTAATTCTGAATCGCATTCGAAACAAGCTTCGATTCGTTTCTTACCCGAAACCGAGCCAGAAACTCACATTAATGCAATTTATCTACCAAAACGTAATGAAACGAATATTTTAATTCAAGGATCCGAAACGAAATTACTGATGCAATCTAAATAAGAATGAAACCTAATCTATTTTTCGATCCTTGGCAGAAAAAGTGTACATATTTCCAAATTTATATATCTTCCAAATCAGACCGGCCGAAATATTACTATTAGTGCCGCTCGTATTTGTGCCATAATAATATTAACTTCATCATTCACCAAATACCACTCGAAATGGTCGAATGGACCACAGGCCAACGTCTGAAGGAAATTATCTTTAGAATGTAAACGTAAGAGTTGTGTATATGTGTGTCTCTTTTCTGTGGTTATCCAATAAAAGCGGGAACATTTTTTTTAAGATATCTTTAAATGTGCCGCCCGACATATAAGCATAGTCAGCCCATTGCAGGCAGAGTTTGTCCAATTTAAAACCTCCCCAAGGAAATGGTGATTTGTCAGCATTTTTTCTTAGGGAGTTTTCTTAAAAATTGCAATAAATGGATACACAAATGACAATAACTTTTCCGAAGGAAATGAAATGAAATGTCATTTGATAGGGCGAAAATGCAACACCCAAATGCAAGCGTTTAAAATATTAGGTATCTTTTAACCAAATAACTTTACTTCTAACTTCTAAAGTTAATTGAGCCATATAAGATTGAGTCATTGCATTAAAATTTATTTGCCTCATTAAAATTTATGAGGCCTTTTAAAACTGGAAATAGTCCAATATTTTGCTAGAATGGAGCCTTTCAATGCGCCCTATAGATGCATCCCTTTTGGTACCTCCCATGTAATTAACAGAATTTCTGAAATTCAGTTTTTTTTCTGTAACCTCTAATTCGTTGTATGAAATAACCAAAAATGTTTAATGATTGTATTGGTTTACAGACTACAAAAGAGTAGACCGATTAACCAAGCAACTTCTTGTACTTCCCATACAAATTACCGATTTATCTAATATATTTTCGGCTTTATATTTTTGAATTCAGTTGCATTTGGCACAGATTATACCGCATGGTTATAGTCCTTCCAATAGGTCCCATGCAAATTACAAATTACCTATTTAACTCACATTTTCTTAGAATCTTATTTTTTTTATTGAGTAGCACTATATTCGGTTAAATTGTTTACCTTTAATAAACTTTTGCTAACCCAGTGTGTGAGAATGAAAATGGACTACATTACCGAGCTTGTTCTGGCACTTCCTATAGGCATTGACAGATTTATCAAAATGTTATTTCTTCCTGTAATATCTATCTGAAGGGTGATTTTTTAATCGTAATTTTTTCAAAAATCGAATAAAACTCTCAAATTGGCATCAAGCATTAAAATTTGTTATTGGAATCGATAAATCGGTCTTTGCCATTTAATTTTTAAAGATAATGTGAAATCATGTAAATGTTGTCCGCGGCTCCGTCTCAAAATGTCCATTCGAAAGGTCCAATTTTTCGTCACTTTTTCGAGCATTTCGGCCTGTATTCCACGAATAACGTGTGTTTTGTTATCTCGTAAGGGTTCAATAGTGTTCGGCTTGTCCACATAGACGATTGACTTGACGTAATCCTACAGGAAATAATCAATAGGTGTTGAATCGCAAAATCTTGGAGGACAACTCACAGAGCCAAATCGAGAGATATGCTGCTCACCAAATTCATCCCTCAACATATCCGTTGTGTAATGAAACCAAATGTCAACCAAGTTCAACTCAGCTGATTAGGGGGAAAAAATTGCGTATCATGGCTCGATATCGTTCACCGTTGACAGTAATGTTTCTTCCACGGTCGTCTTTGAAGAAAAATGGACCGATGATGCCACCAGTCCATAAACTACAGCAGACTGTCTTTTTTTCGTTATGCATCTGTAATTCATGTATGGCATGTGGCTGTTCATCACTCCAGATGCGACAGTTTTGCTTGTATACGTATCCGTTCAGCAAGAAACGAGTTTCATCGCTGAACACAATTTTTCGATAAAACAGCGGATTTTCATTGAGCTTTTGTAAGGCCCATTCACCAAAAATTACACGTTGTGGTAGGTCATTCGGCTTCAATTCTTGCGTGAGTTTCAAACCCAAACCGAAGTGTAAAATTTTCCTCGTGGTTGAGTAACACATGCTCAATCGCTCAGAACGGCAACGAAATGACATTTCACGATCGTCATTAACACTGGTCGCTACGGCTGCAATATTTTCTTCGGTACACACTCTACGCATGCGAGTCGATGGCTTTATGTCCAACAAAGTAAATTTGATGCGAAATTTGGAGATAACAGCACGAATTGTTGATTCAGCAGGTTGATTATGACGGCCATAAAATGGTCGTATCAAACGATGCACATTTGTTACAGAGCACGAATTTTGATAATAAATTTCAACGATTTGCAATCGTTGCTCGTTTGTTAGTCTTTCCATGATGAAATGACAGAATATACTGTACACTTTTCACTTTGACAGATGACGTTTGGATGCCGTTACCATACAAACTGATTGATGTAACAAAAATCAATGGTATCCCAAAATTTCGAAGTGAAGGACTTCAGGAAACTATAATTTTGATCATTTTTTTTGTGCATATATTCGAATTTTATATAAAAGAAGCTGTTTGTCAAGTTGTTGTTGTTTTTTTTTTGTGCCATTGAACACTTGTACCTCAACGCATAAGGAAGTTGAGTGAAGGCAAGTCGAGGTGAACCGTACTGGTTTTCAAACTTTTTTTTTTGCTAATAATTGAAAACTTGTATTTTCTTTTCAATTTTTATGTACGTACTAATAAAATTTTTGATTTATACAATTTTTCTATTTGATGTTGTGTTAAAATTGTAAATTAAAATGATTTTTAAATAAATATCATCTGCCAAATTTCGCTGGAATTTGAAAAGTCTGTAGAAATTGATATGTAGTCTTGCATGGAATTCCGAGATCCGCCTGTTTGTCTTCTTGTGCCGAGAAACCAAATATTCCTTACTCATTATTATTATCTTCTAAGAGAAAATAAGGTTTTTTGATCAGGTTGATGCACATACAATACATACATACATTCATTCATATTCTTCGTGCTGCCAAATATCATAAAAGCGGGAAAAATTTTTTTTTAAGATATCTTTAAATGTGCCGCCCAACATATAAGCATAGTCAGCCCATTGCGGGCAGAGTTTGTGCAATTTAAAACCTCCCCAAGGAAATGGTGATTTGTCAGCATTTTTTCTTAGGGAGTTTTCTTAAAAATTGCAATAAATGGATACACAAATGACAATAACTTTTCCTAAGGAAATGAAATGAAATGCCATTTGATAGGGCGAAAATGCAACACCCAGATGCAAGCGTTTAAAATATTAGGTATCTTTTGACCAAATAACTTTACTTCTAACTTCTAAATTTAATTGAGCCATGTAAGATTGAGTCATTGCATTAAAATTTATTTGCTTCATTAAAATTTATGAGGCCTTTTAAAACTGGAAATAGTCCAATATTTTGCTAGAATGGAGCCTTTCAATGGGCCCTATAGATGCATCCATTTTAGTACCTCCCATGTAATTAACAGAATTTCTGAAATTCAGTTTTTTTTTCTGTAACCTCTAATTTGTTGTATGAAATAACCAAAAATTTTTAATGATTGTATTGGTTTACAGACTACAAAAGAGTAGACCGTTTAACCAAGCAACTTCTTGTACTTCCCATACAAATTACCGATTTATCTAATATATTTTCGGCTTTATATTTTTGAATTCAGTTGCATTTGGCACAGATTATACCGCATGGTTATAGTCCTTCCAATAGGTCCCATGCAAATTACAAATTACCTATTTAACTCACATTTTCTTAGAATCTTATTTTTTTTATTGAGTAGCACTATATTCGGTTAAATTGTTTACCTTTAATAAACTTTTGCTAACCCAGTGTGTGAGAATGAAAATGGACTACATTACCGAGCTTGTTCTGGCACTTCCTATAGGCATTGACAGATTTACCAAAATGTTATTTCTTCCTGTAATATCTATCTGAAGGGTGATTTTCTAATCGTAATTTTTTCAAAAATCGAATAAAACACTCAAATTTGCATCAAGCATTAAAATTTTTATCAAAATCGATAAATTGGTCTTTGCCATTTCATTTGTAAAGATAATTTCATGTAAATGTTGTCCGCGGCTCCGTCTCAAAATGTGTATTGGGAAGGTCCAATTTTTCGTCACTTTTTCGAGCATTTCGGCCTGTATTCCACGAATAACGTGTGTTTTGTTATCTCGTAAGGGTTCAATAGTGTTCGGTTTGTCCACATAGACGATTGACTTGACGTAATCTCACAAGAAATAATCAAGAGGCGTTAAATCGCAAGATCATGGGGACCATCTCACAGGGCCAAATCGAGAGATAAGCTGCTCACCAAATTCAACACTCAACATATCCATTTTTTCACGAGCAGTGTGGTATGTTGCACCGTCCTGATGAAACCACATGTCAACCAAGTCCAATTCAGCCAAATGGGGCAAAATAATCAAGTATCATGGCTCCATATCGTTCGCCGTTGACGGTAACATTTCTTCCACGGTCGTCTTTGAAGAAATATGAACCGATGATGACACCAGCCCATAAACCATACCAGACTGTCGTTTTTTCGGAATGCATCGGTAATTCATATATGGCATGTGGCTGTCCATTACTCCAGATGCGACAGTTTGGCTTGTTTACGTATCTGTTCAGCAAGAAATGAGCCTCTTTGCTGAATACAATTTTTCAATAAGGCAGTGGATTTTCAGTGAGCTTTTGTAAGGGACATTCACCAAAAATTACACGTGAGTTGAATTTTAGAGACTTTCAAACCCAAATCGAAGTGTGGTTGAGTAACACATGCCCAATCGCTGAAAACGGCGACAAATTGACATTTCACGATCGTCATTAACACTGGTCGCTACGGCTGCAATATTTTCTTTCGCACGCACTCTACAGATGCGAGTCGATGGTTTTATGTCCAACAAAGTAAATTTGGTGCGAAATTTGGAGATAACAGCACGAATTGTTGATTCAGCAGGTCGTTTATGATGACCATAAAATGGTCGCAACAAACGATGCATATTTGTCACAGAGCACGAGTTTTGATAATAAATTTCAACGATTTGCAATCGTTGCTCGTTTGTTAGTCTTTCCATGATGAAATGGCAATGTATACTGTACACTTTTCACTTTGACAGATGACGCTTGAACGCCATTACCAACGAGTGGTGGCAACCTGAAAGACTTAAATCTTAAAAAATCACTCTATATGTGTAATATCTAATGCGTAGACTGCAGTGACTTGTATCAATCAATTTATATCAATTGTATTATGTTATAATGAGATCATCGAGACTGTTCTCATACAAATTACCTTATTTAAACCATTTAAATCATACAATTCTAGGCTCATATCTTTCATTCAATCAACAAGTTTTAGCAGCATTTGGCATCTAGTGAACTTTGTTCAGCGATCGAAAATGAAACGAACTGTAACGTCCCTTAAAAAGCACCCATACAAACTGATTGATTTAACAAAAATCAATGGTATCCCAAAATTTCGAAGTGAAGGACTTCAGGAAACTATAATTTTGATCATTTTTTTTGTGCATATATTCGAATTTTATATAAAAGAAGCTGTTTGTCAAGTTGTTGTTGTTTTTTTTTTTGTGCCATTGAACACTTGTACCTCAACGCATAAGGAAGTTGAGTGAAGGCAAGTCGAGGTGAACCGTACTGGTTTTCAAACTTTTTTTTTGCTAATAATTGAAAACTTGTATTTTTTTTCAATTTTTATGTACGTACTAATAAAATTTTTGATTTATACAATTTTTCTATTTGATGTTGTGTTAAAATTGTAAATTAAAATGATTTTTAAATAAATATCATCTGCTGGAATTTGAAAAGTCTGTAGAAATTGATATGTAGTCTTGCATGGAATTCCGAGATGCGCCTGTTTGTCTTCTTGTGCCGAGAAACCAAATATTCCTTACTCATTATTATTATCTTCTAAGAGAAAATAAGGTTTTTTGATCAGGTTGATGCACATACATACATACATACATTCATTCATATTCTTCGTACTGCCAAATATCATACATATATGCATATGCACATCCAAATTCAAACGAGGATTTTCTCGTCTTTTTTGTTTCACCAGCTGCTTTTTTATTTTGTAAATAAATACGAGTAAAAACATTAAGGATTACAGGAACAAGACAGGTAGTAAAGTATGAACTCGAATCTTATGTACTCTCGTATGGTTTTTATGTGGTGGATAGTGTTTTTGTTGCTTTGTCTGTTTATTATTTTATCTCCTTTTGTTATACCATATTTTGAGTTTGTTAAGTTTCATCATTAAGCAGCGTGCATGAGTTTACCCAGCCCAGTTCATAAGAAAGGTATAAACAATGAAGCCAATTTTGTGTATTTTCCTTCATACATTTTTTATTATGCCACATTAGGCATTTCTGTTTTCTGTCCTATGTTTGCATAAAATGTGAAGTGAAATGTGGGCTATGCTTATTCAAAATACTAAAATATAATACAATTGGTAAAGAATAAGTCATCCGGTCCGGTCGGTAGTTGGAAAAAAAGCAGCAGTATTACTTACGAGTGTATTAAAATGGTTAACACGTATCATATCGCAAAATCCTTGGCATCTGAAAAAGTAATTTATCGGCGTCCGGCAAATGTCTGAACATGTTGCAATGGGTTATAAATAATGAATTATTGAATTATTGCCACATATTTTCAATTACTGCCCCTTTTTTTAGGGATTTTTAAAGAAAAAAGGCATGAAGGAAGAGATTATCTGCATTTTTTTCAGACTTATCTTTTACATCATACGAGGGTGATCCCAAAACTAGTCGACATAATAAAGAAGTCAAAGAAAAGTTCCGAAAAATTGTCTTCATTTTTCAATATAATATCTTTTAAGTTTGATTCACTTTTTCCAGCAATATTCAATAGCTTCTATACCCTGTTTACAATAAGAACTGTCAAACTCCCTAAAAATTAGGAAATAGAAAATGGTCAGGGGGTGCTAAATCTGGCGAATAAGGTGCGTGATGAAGCAATTCAAACTTTAATTCAATAATTTAGGCCATCGAAATAGTGAATAGGTGAACTGGAGCATTGTCTGGATAAAACAACACATTCATTTTCGCCAAATGCGGCCTTTTTCCCACAATTTCATCACCTAAACTCTGCAATAAATTAACGTAATACATATTTGCCGTTGATGGTTTTTTCTTTCTGATTTTAATAATCATTAAAAATAATACCATGCACTTCCCAAGAAACAGACGCCATAGCCTTTCTTGCAGATGGAACTGTATTCGCCTTTTTTTGGACACTATTTTCCAATTCCAGTCCACTGCTTTGACTTTTCTTTGTCTCAGGTGTAAAGTGGTGGACCTGTGTTTCATGTATGGTTATAAATTGCGGTGAAACATTGCCAAACACCCTACTGATACATCTTCACGACGCTGTTTTTCCTCTACAGAAAGCAAGTGCGGCACCCGTCTTGCAAACAGCTTACTGATCTTAACATCTTCGGTCAATATACGATGTATAGCACTTTTTGGAATGAGTATCAATTCGGCTAACTTACGAACCTTTAGCCAACGATCATAAAATACCATTTTGTGTATTTTTCTAACCGTGTATGGCACGGACACCTTAATTAGTCGATCACTACGGTGTTCGTTTTGACAGCTCATACGGCATCGCTTAAACTCTGCTACCGAATATTTTACAGTCGTAAACGAAGGAGCAAAGTTCTCTTGATTAAAATCTAGCTTGGATTTAATATTGGTTGGACTTAGACCTTTCAAGTATTGAATTACCGGTGACCAATTTTTTCCATGTTTATAAATTCACTGCGATCGTTTAATTTTGAGGGTACTAATAAAAATACTTAACAAAGTGGCGTCGTGAGTCTTAAAGCATATGTTTTATAAGGTTTCCTCTTTTCACCAAAATATTTTTTTTCAAACTATTGACACCATCTATGCGTCATGTAATTCGCCCTTGTAATTCGTTCATTTGACTTCTTCGTGCAGCTTTTTTATCTAGCAGTCAGTAAGGCGGCCAATAGTTTTCTATACGAGTATATTTAAAAAACGATCGTGATGTTATGTATTTTGTTTCTAAATCAAAAACAACGAACTTTAAAATATGTTTAGTCATTTATCATAAGCATGATACAATAAACTTGATAAAACGTATAAATAGTTTTCTATTATGGAAAATTAACAAAAAAAAAAAATTGGAATTTATCTTAATTGCTCTGGGTTTCTACTTAAATTTGATAGCCAGATATTATGTTCAAATTAAGCGTTTCTAAAGAGTAATTTATTATCCTAGTAGAAAGAAAAAAATACTGCCCACTACTTTTTGATGTTGCTTTTTTTTAAAGCTTCCTCAATGTCGAAGAGATCCATGAAACTTAATTAATTTTTTTGTCATTGTGCCGTTAAGTTTTATTATAATTAATCCATGAATATTATTTTTTTTAACATCTATTAGAGTGCAGTAGGTAAAAAACGTTTCGAAACATCTTAAAGTATACAATAAAAAAAAAATAAATAAAAAAGCTCCCTTACATCTCATGAGACATGGGTGAGCTTCTCACATTCAGTGGGGTTACACGCATTTTAGTTTTAGACTCACTGAGCAGGACCTACCCTTTAATGGCTATTCCGAACGCCACAATTTGAAAAGTATTTACAAGACTTGTTGATTACTCGACAGATACACATATGGTCAAAATAATAGGTACACCCTATATTTATTTTTAAGGCTCATAGACGAAATTTTATTTAAGTTAAGAGAAAAAACAAATACTAGTTTCTCTTGTTATAACGATAACAAAAATTAAATTCCGCATTTTTCAAAAAGTAAGAAATTAAAATTAGAAAATGGACAAAATAATGGGTACATTTAGTTAAAATAAGTAAAAAATCAAGTTTTTTCTGCTAAATTGGCTGAGTTTCGTTAAAAGCCTGTATATCAATCTTTATTTTGAATTATTTTGTTGACTCTTTTTGGCATAATGGCAATAAGCCTCCTGCAGGTTTCTACTGGTATTTCATACAAGTTTTTTGAACAAAATTACATAACTGATCCTCATTTTTAGGAACCTCTTTCCAATTCTTTGTTTTAAATCTCCACAAAGACTTTCGATTGGATTTAAGTCCGGAGCTTGACTTGGCCAGTCAAGAAGGGCAACATTTTTATTTTGGAACCAATCCTTTACCAACTTATAAATATGCCTCGGATCATTATCCTGCTGGAGAGTCCATCTAAGAGGCATACTTTTCACAGCATAGTTTAAGATCGTATTTTCCAAGATATCTTTGTAGGGGAATCTGGTCATAATGTCGGTAATTCGATGTATCGGACCGACACCATACCACAAAAAGCAACCCCAGACCATAATGTTGCCGCCCCCCTGCTTGACGGTCTTCTTGGTAAAGCAAACATGGAATTCCTTACCCTTAGGGCGTCGAACATTCCGGGCGCAGTCGTTTCCAAATAAATTAATTTTTATTTCATCGCTCCCCAAAATGTTTCGCCATTTTTTTTTTTTTTGCACCATCTCCTACGGATCAATTGGTATGACTTCTAGCAAACGTCAATTTAGCCTTTAAATTTGTTTGTCTAAGCAAATGAACTCTTCTGGCTATCCGTCCTGGTAAATATGTTTCTTGTAGTCTAGGACGAACCGTTAGCGATGAAATTATATTTCCAATTTTTCTTGAAATCGCTCTTGAAGGCACAAACGGGTCCTTCTTCGTAAGTGTTATAATACGGATATCTGTTGTTTTTGAAGTTTTTTTTTTTTGGTTTTCCGTGAGCTTCGATGGCCTTTTTAGGGTTTAAAGCATTTTGTACAAAAAATAACGACCGATTCATAGTTTCTAATATAGAACGAAGACTTTGGCCATTTTCTCTTAGTCTTGAAACAATTTTTCTCTCCTCCGGAGAACAATGATTTTTTCGACCCATGGCTGATTTTTTTTACTATATAGTTTGTTATTAATAAAGGTAACCAACAGTAAAATAGTTAGCCTTTCCAGAATTGAGCAATGTATTTATTATTTTGACCAAGTACTGAAGTCACAGCTGAACATAACTAACTCACAATGAAAACAACTGGGGAAGCCCCAGTTTTCTTTTTTACTTTTAAAGGCATTACCACATTAAAGTAACTAATATTAAACATAAAGCAAAAATAAGCAGATGTACTCATTTTTTCGACCATATGTGTACATCGAGTCGACCGCCGCTCACATAATGGTAGGTGGCTGTATGCCACCTACCATTATATATTTTCATCAAGGTCCAAATGAATTTGTTTGCTTATTGTGTCACTGCATAATTTTTTTTTTTACATATTTTTGAAAACCCGAAGTGAAAAACGGATCTGCTACCGAAAACGGAATTTTTTGTTTAGTTTTGGCGATTTTCTAAGGCGTAGGTCACACTGGTTGCAGACGATGAAAAATAAATGTATCAATATCACAAATACACCCATTGACAAGTAGTATTCTTAATTAATTTTCATACTTCGCACTATTTTCTCTTTTTTGTAGTAGAAAAATATAAATTAATTTAGGCCTTATTGTCGGTTTTTGAAATCAGTATTTTCCTACATATGAACAGTCAAATATGGGTGTTTTTTTGTTTTCGTATTGAACAGATGTCAATCAGGAAAAATAAAGATCTTGAAGTAAATTCTCTAAAATATGGGAATCTGTGAAGAGAAATTATGATAACCTTTTTGTTCGAGGTCAGGTGACCTTGGGGGCCAGCGGAAAGTGGAGTTTGTGGATATTAATTTGTTTAGCAATTTTCGTTGGAGCTCCGCAATAAGCAGTTTGGCTATGTGTGCAGTTGCT
This sequence comes from Philornis downsi, assembly GCA_019455685.1. NCBI lineage: Eukaryota > Metazoa > Arthropoda > Insecta > Diptera > Muscidae > Philornis > Philornis downsi. The sequence continues at coordinate 4,250,596 of JAHXMU010000118.1, read as the reverse complement.
CCATCTTGCTAGAACTAAATGCTGTTGAAACGCATACGTTTTCGGCGCAGTTCTGTTCATCTTTAAATAAGGCTACTCATTGACATGAACATTGCGTTTGTAGCACGATTCGTGCGTCACCATGTACATATTAATTACTTGTGAATTATTACTTGTGAAATTTGAAATGCAAGGAAAAAGGGATTCTAAATTTCAAGAAATGCAGTGCTGCTAATATGCTCATAGAAACGAATGTATGTTCAATGCAGTATCTGAAATAACTAAAGACTCGGTTGTGGAAATCAACAGATATTTGCGTGAAACGTCGCCCGCTATACTTACTTAGTGGGTGCGCAAGATTCCTAACTAATGTTGCCGAATTTCGTATATTTTTTGATCTGGAGAAGAAGAAGAAGATATAGATATTTTGAATTTCCACGTGTGCCAATATTCTTGGAAAGATATTTTACTGTTCAATGTTTGTTCATAACATGGCATTTAGACAATTATAGGCAATTTGCACGTATCTTCTTGTGATGGACACGCAGTTGTCCCTAGATAATAACGATAAATTATTTTGAATACGGCCTAAACTGAATACAATCAGACTTTGTTCATGGGAAAATAGAATATTTGCTATGTGATGTTGAGCAAAACATTTAATTTATGTAATTATTCACATGTGTGAATTGCTCTATCCTTAGGGAATAAAGGGAATGCTCCATGAGGAGAAATCGGTATCTCCATGATTTCATTCCGTGTTAAGGACTAAGTAATAAAACTATTCTTAGTGGGAAATTTGGTTTCAGTGCTGCTGTTGTGCTACAATTAATCAAACGTATTCCGCTTAATGCAAACGAACAGTAATTCTCCGGAAAAAAGTTTCATGTATTGAGGAAGAATGAATGAAGGTACATGTCATATGACATGGGAAAATGTAGTACACACAAGGAAACAAGTATCTTTCGACAAAATGTGATTCAAAACTTTGCCTAGCTGCTAAGCACGATAACTGCGATAAATCTCTATGAAGCGTCTTAAAATCTGATGCAGCCTAATATCTTGCTATCCATACTATACAAATTGACCAATTTTTGGAAATCTATTTTTTCCCTAAACTCGTAGACTACAACAATATGAATTTTTGTCACTTTACTGTACCTAATAAAATACGAAAAAACATTTTTTGGCTAGCCATAATCCATGCGATATTTCCCGTATAATGACCGATTTAATTCAGATCTCTACTTTTCATTTAGTTGTACCAAATTCAGACAAAATTTTTAAATATTAGGGGGATCTTAATTTAGGTCGCGGAATGAGAATAGATGGCATTGTACAGCATCTTTTTGCACCTCCCATATAAATGGGACAATTTTTGGAAATTCAGTCTTTCTTTTGCAATTTATCCTAGGCTCTAATACTCTACATTGCCCATTGGATTGATTTATAATGTTTGCAAATTTTAAGAAAGATTGATCAAAACAAATAGTTAACTCAGTACTGAGAATGAAAATACAATGCATACACTGCCGTTCCCACTCCGTTAGTTTTAACACAAATAGCTGAATTCAATGAAATTTCATATTTCCACTGTAATTCATATTTCATAAACTGCCTTAACTTAACATTTTTTTTGTATTATTCGGATTGCATTACAATGCTTGGTAGAAAGTGTAAAAAAGCTGAATGAAGCCTCACTTTTTTGGCACATCCCACATAAATTACCCAATTTAACCTGTTCCCACTTTCATACCATTCAGTAAATTACCCTAAAAGCAGTATAATTTAGAACGCAGGAATGGACTCAGTTCTGCGAATAAAAATGATATAAATGGCTGCGCTACTAAGATGATCTCATACACATTAACCAATTCATAAAAATCCATGGTTTCTCTTTTAATCTCAAAGTGCTATACTGCAAGGTGCAAATTTTAAGTTAAACAACTAATAATTCCAGTTGTTTTTTATGCGTTAGCTCAGTACATATACTAATAATAACCTAGCTTTTTACCACGTGGTAAAATCAGTTTACCTGATTGAAGTTATAGTATTGCTTTTTACAACAAATCAATTTCCGCAAACTTTTCTGCTAAGGAAACTCTAGGCTGGCGTATAGCGTGATTTTTATACTTCAAAATCTACTCCTTTGTGCGTCTTTGCCATGACCAAAGTGTAATAAAATAAGGTAATAACACTGGTCTACAAATTTTTGAAAAAAATTGACTGCTAAAACGAAGCATGTTTTTAAATAATCTGGCTGCACTGAATTCACGTTTTGTTAATTTTTTATCGCATTCTGGTAATACTGTAAAACAGTCAATACTGACACTACAATTTCGCAATTATTAATTGAACAGAAGCCCACATTCATTCAAAATTTTCATAAATCTTCTTCTTCAAAATCTTCGTTTAAGCATGGCAGGGAGATCGTCTGTTACAGATTCAAGCTATTTTTGCTTTGTGTGTGGTGAATATTTGGTTGGAAAAAAAGGATATGCAATATCAGAATCATTAATATATGCATATTTACATTATTTTGGTTTTGTTGTCAGAAACTTGGACAAACCGTGGACAGACACCCACAATGTTTTGCACCAGCTGCAGAACTGTTTTACACAAGTGGTCAAATGGCAAGAAGATCTATTTCGATGGCTCAATTCCAGTACTTTGGAGACAGTCAAACCGATTGCTGTTTCTATTTAACAAAAGTTGCTGAATTGAGCATGAAAAATCGAAAAAATTATACTTACACGACTGTCCCATTGATTTCCAAACCAGTTCAACGTTCACCAAATGATCCATTACCAGTCATTCCCAGTGCTACGAGCAATGAGTCCGAAACATCTTTCACCAGCAGTAGTAGTTTGTATCAGGCTAATGATGAACGTCATTTAGTGATTCAAGCTGAGCTGAATGATCTAATTCATGGTTTGCACTTAACGAAGCAAAATGCAAAATTACTAGCTTCATGCTTGCAGCAGTGCAAATATCTTGCAGTTGGGACAAGATAGTTTTTCAACAATTCTGGGTGCTTTTTCCGTATTGCTTCATGTAAATGGCGCATAACTTCAAGGTAATATTCCTTATTTACCGTACGAGCTTTTGGTAAGAACTCCTGATGCACTACGCCATGGTAATTAAAGGAAACGGATAGCAAAAACCTTGACATTTGATCGAACTTGGCGTGCTTTTTTTTGTCTTGGCTCTCCTGGACTCTTCCATTGGGACGATTGGGCTTTGGTTTCGATGTTATAACCATATATCCATGATTCGTCACCAGTTATGACCCTTTTAAGCAAGACGTCATCCAACAATTCCTGAGCGACGTTGTGTTTTGTCAAAATTCAGCAATTTTGGAACGAACTTCGCTGCCACATGCCCAAAATTTCCGAAAAGATTGCATGGCATAAGCTAACCGATATGCCAACATCCTCAGCTACTTCTCTAACTATGATTCGACGATTCTTCATAACAATTTTCTTCACTTTCTCAACATTTTCATCGGTTGTTGATGTGCTGGGGCGTCCAGAGCGATTGTCGTCATTCACATCTTCTCGACTTTCTGTGAAAAACTTGTACCACTTGTAAAAATTTTTTGACTCAGAGTACTCTCACCGTATGCCACTGTCAACATTTCAAGTGTTTTTGAGTATTTAATTCCATTTTTTGCACAAAATTTGATGCAACTTTTTTGATCCAATTTTTTTTTTTTTTTTTTTTTTGATGCCAGAAAATCGCCGAACACGCAAAACAAGAGTCTTATTTATGCCTCTCACAAACAAACTAAACATGCCATATGGATAAAATCGTCAACATATCTTCGAGACGAGTGTACCAACATAAAAAAATAATAATAGAAAGTCGAATGTACGTAGCCTGCGAAATTTGAAAATTTACCTTATTTTTTTGACACGCCTCGTATGTGTTTGTCCACTTGTTTAGATTTCAGCTGTGCAACATGAGCATACTTATCAGCTCCTATCGTAGTGAAGTGTCCTTTTCACGGATAAGGACATGAGCTATGTACTTCCTTTTTACCATTATTATTCCAGTAATTGAAAAAAAAGAAAAACTTTGCCAGTGACAGAAAATCTTCGAAATGGCAATAGAATTTTAGGCGACTAAAGACTGAAAGTGGGCCTAAAATGGGCTACTAGCTACTGCTCCGTCGATTGGATCTTTCAAAAATCGCTGAAAAGTGGACCGAATACGAAATGGATTCAATTTATATTGTTCTTCAAAAGAGAGATAATATGGTCAAAAATTTTAATGCAGGTATTAATAATTTCCTGAGCCCACAAATATTCGGGAGACGCGGAAGTTTAGAACAAATTCTGTATGGCATGATATTCAGTACGAGTATGTCCACAAAAAACGCTATCTGGAATGAACGTTGAGTTTGAAGCCGATCAACTAATAAGACTCCCAGATTTGTTTGATCAGCTTGGCTTTAAAGATGCATGCAAGTGTGAACCATTGCTTATGGAAAAAAAGACTTTTAATACAACACAACCTGCTAAAAGGTTGATATAATTGATATTAAATATATACTCGTGTAATAAGTGAATTACGATATAAACAAACAAATTCCTCTGCATCTCTGAATGAGACATTATAAATCTCCCCATATTCAGTGAACTTTCACGCATTCTATTTTTACACTCGCTCAACAAGGGCTACAGTTTAACGACGATTCCCAACGTCACAGTTCAAGACGAATTTACTAGACTTGTCAATTATTCGGCTGTTCCAAGTGTTCGTCAGACACATCGAACTGATCGCCACTCAATTAATGATACGTGGCTGTAATGCGGGCTTGAACCTGCGATCATGCGAATGGTAGTGGCGTGCACTAAATCTCAGTTAAGTGAAATGTCTAGTACGTACTTTCGCTCAATGTCCTTTTGCATTGGGGAAAAATGAATTACCTTAAGTTACTGCACTCTGTGAAGTGGAAGTTGCAGGAAAAAATCTAAATTTCTGTAAATCGATCAATTTGTAAGGGAGGCAACAGAAGGAGTGGAAAAAAGCCTTAGCTTATCTAGAGCATTATGTGTAACAAATTTGATTGAATACAGTGCGATGGCTTGAAATATATAAACCTAAGAATATATAGGTAAATTCTTCCCAATTTTGTCAAGCGTTATGTATTAATTAAATTTATTTTTAAGCAAAATTAATTAATTTGTATGGAATGCGCCAAAAAGGTTTGTTGGTTCTCTTTTTTGAAAAAAGCCAAAATTTAGGCTACTGGAGTGTGTGAATTAGGTGCTACAGGAAAGAAATTGTAGTGTAAAAAATTGTTCAATTTGTATGCAAGGCACCAAAATGGGTTGGCTGGTCGATGCTGTTCATTTGCAGTTCCCTGCCAATAAGGGGTTTCATAGAGGTGTTATCATGTCTCTCAGGCAGCGGTCCAGACGAACAACTTTCAGTCGACTCAAAAATTCGTGAAACACATTTGATCAAACGATACTTTGTACTTTATACGCATTCTTCTGGGTGTAACATCATCGTTCCTTCCGGTGAAGATATAAAGATTTTATGGAAAAAGTTATATAATTTTGAATAATGGTTTGAGTTTCACTTATCAGTTTTCACGATGAGACCAAGCAGCTATCTCATAAACCTAATTTGCGTAGACCTTCAACTCGATTTTATGTTGGATATTGAGCGAATGAATAGGTTTTGTTCCTAATAACTGTCATGCATGTTTCATGTTCAGCGGAGATGTGATTAAAGCAGACAAAACGAAAACAATTTTCATTTATATCATCTTACGTTCCATTTATTTTCCGATCATAAGCATTTTCTTTATTTGTTTCGTTATTAAATTTTTGAAGCAGCCGTGCAAATCGAGATAATTAGGTTTTGTTTTAGTCGATTTACTTTTAATCATCATCAACACGCTCTACTATTTTTCTCTGTTCATTTAATGATATTTCCTAAAGTTAGATTTCACCGTGATTTCTTTTCCATACTAAATACAAATCCAACGACATTAAATTTGCAGATTTCTTTTCACTTTTTACGAAGATAGAGCAAATCGCAAACATTTATTTTCATTTACGCAAAAATCACAAAATTCGTTGTATATCATATCTTTAAGTAAGTTTAATGCTTTATTATTATCACCATTAAATTTTATTGTACATTAAAGAGTATTAGAACTCAGGTCGTCAAAGTCAAGCTCTAAATGCTCTCAGTTATCACAGGATACATTGATGACATCAGCTGGGGGATGGTTTCATAGAAGGTCGAATGGTTGCGGTGATGGCTGGAGTGTTGCGCCTTCGAGCCAGATATGTAATTATAATATTTTTTATTAGCTTATCTGATCCCTAAAAGAGGAAATACCATAAATTTCAACATTTCTCTTTATTCTCCTGTTGTCGGTTGGTCTTGCCGGTGACTTGTTTGCTGTTGTATTTGGTGTCTTTGGTGGACCATGTCTATGTATTTTTTATGACTGTTTCTGGGTGGTGGTCTATGGCGGATGGAGTGCAGGCGTCGAACTACACACACACAGTTACATATACAGATAAATAAGAAAAGTACAATGTTTGCTCCTAGATAAGGTCGATGTTCGTTTGGTTGTTGCTGCTGGTGCTCGAAATACCGCAATGTGCCACTGCTGTTGTTGTGTAATGTTGTTGCGGTTGTATTTATTATAATTTTGTATACGATAGGAACACAAATACATACACACATATATTTGTACACATATAGTAGAGACCCAACAGTGGCGGGACAGTAGCAGCAGGCAGCATCCCAATTAAATTTTTAAATGGGATCCACATTGAATACGAGTGTATGCTTCTAGCGCAACGCACATCAAATAATCTGCAGTCTGAAAATTCTGATTCATTAATACTCATTGTAATTTGAAGCGATATTCAATATTGGTCAACATTTATCACACCAATTTTTTACAGTTCATTTAGCAGATGCGTTGCTGCAAAATCTTTTACGTCGGTGAATTCAGAACTATTGGCAACATTGTCCTCAAGGATAAATGGGTGGATCCAAAAATATAACGTCAATGGCAAGCTTTTTTAAGGCCAATCAAATTAAAGAAATGATCTCAGGTTTAAATGAGACGACATTTATTTTAAGGAACAATTTGAGTAACAAAAATATTTAATGGTGACTCAGACTAAGCTTTTTTTTTTATTAAACACAAGATAATAATAAGGGCATAAAAATACCATCGCCAAACGCCTAAAGCTAAGATCACAAAATTTGTTGTCCACATTCGCCTTGCGATATAAAATACATATTTATAAGATACGAAATATTACAGAAAGGCACAAATATGGCAATTTATCCCTAAGAAAAGAATTCAGCTAAATTTACTAAATAAGAGTTCGTTTATATCATCCACTCGTATATAGTTAGGATCAGGAGTGAGTTTGGGAAATGCTTACCTCTGGGTCTAAATTGGGACTGGAAGGGGATAAAAATGTAACTAAAATCAATAAAATTAGAGCGTAAGCGAGTGATGTCAAAACATTCGTAAAATCATGAGCAAACTTTATTGAACAATAAAAAAACGCAACGTCCTAAAGTTTTTAAATATAAAGTTTGATCAGTTAGTCATCTACAGCGGATGGGGACAGTATACCTAAAACGGTGAAGATTAAAGGGTTGTTGATGACCACAGGATAGACCTTTGAGACGTCACCTAAGTTTTTGTGCGAATACTTATACTCATCCAGTAAATCTCTTAGGACAAAGTCGCTTAAACTTGAAATTTTCGGCCATTATTTAATATTTTTATTGGAAATAGAAAGGTACAGGGATAGAGGTGAAGCACGAAAATTCTACCAAAAGACAAGAAGCACAGGGCATGGAACAGGGCTCCCCTCCTGTAAGGACAGTGAGGGAAATCTGGTCAGATACACAGAATGTGGGGAGAGCATTTTTATAAGCTGTTAGTTCCGGAAGGCACCACAAGTGAAAAAATCACCCCAATTATCGGCGATGGCATAAATTGCCCAGCTCCGTGGCTGAGATATTCGCACTATGACAAATTCTGGAGAAGACCCAAGAAAAACAGATCAACATGTACCATCTTTTCGTCGATTATAAAGCTGCCTTCGATAGCCTGACACGGCAAAAACTGTATGAGACCATGTCCGAGTTTGGAATTCCTACCAAGTTTATACGTCTTTGTAGGATGACGCTGATTGACACGAAGTTTTCAATAAAGATGCGCAAAGATCTAAGCGAGCCTTTTTACACCAAACGAGGATTTAGGCGGGGCGACAGTCTATAGCGCGATCTCTTCAACTTACTGTTGGAGATGAGTATGAGGAAAGCTGCAGTTAATACGATTGGTACCATCTTTAATAAAAGCCATATGTTACTCGCATATGCAGATGACATAGACATTATTGGCCGAGATGTTACTGGAGCCTTCTCAAGCATCGAGAAGGAAGTAGCGAAAATGGGTCTGGTGGTAAACGAGGATAAAACAAAGTTATTGGTTTCAACGAACAAAGAGTCTACTTGTTTGGGACGTTGTGTGAACGTTGACAACTATAATTTTGAAGTCATGGAAGAATTCATCTAGCTGGGTTCCGCTGTAAACAAAACGAATGATGTCAGCATGGAGATAAAGAGAAGAATATTGCTTGCTAACAGATGCTACTATAAGCATGCAATTCAATGATAAAGCCCTCTCTTGACAAACAAAAATCCGACTGTACCAGACGTTGTTTCTACGTGACTTGTTATATGGCGCAGAATCCTGGGTTATGATGCAAGCGGATGAATCAATACTGGCAGTTTTCGAGAGGAAAATACTCCGGAAAATACATGGACCCATCATCGTTAACAAAGAGTGTCGGCGTCGCATATACATTGATTTGTATGAGCTAATTGCCGACATCGGAGTGGTCCAACGCATTAATATATGTATAGCAATTGCGCTGGCTGGGTCAAGTTGTGCGTATAGACCCAAATGCCCCGGCACGAAAAGCTTTCGACAACAAACCCGATGGAAACTTGGTGTGACAAATTGGAGGAGAAGCGCGGAAGATCGAAGCGCTTGGAATTATTTTCTGCGGGCGTCGTATAATAGGTAAGGATGTCTATTCCAGTCGCCATCTAAGGAGAAGAGGAATATATATTTTTATATAAACCATTAATGTGATAAATTGTTAGATCTTATCAACAAACTCTCTAAATTAAAGCGTAGGATAAATTATAACTTATTGAATTTAAGTCCCATAACAAATTTATTACTCACGGTTTTCCGCTTACCAAACATAAGAGGACCATTGATATTTTCTAAATCGGTTGATTTGTATATTTGGTATGCTAAGTGAGAATGGAGGTGCTGATGCGAATAACTCGCAGAACTAAGTTCAGTAAAAGCCTGATGCTTACTAAAATATACGAAATATCGAAGAATATAATGAAAGATATGAATGTAGGAATAAATGATAAATAATAATAAATAAATAAAGTAATCTGTGTGGGAGGTATCAGAAATGGCGGTGTTAATTGGTCTATTTTCCCCTAATTTTACCAAGTATTATAACATAATATTGACGGAATTGATAAAAATTCTGGGTTTTCAGAGAAGGGAAAATAAATATCGGTAAATCGTCCAAACGTAGTGCTAATGCCGTCTAATTCTAAGCCTTCATTCCTCCATATGAATTTATTCTTAAAGTACATTCGACAATACAATCACTTTAAAGTAGGCATTATTATTCACCATCAATATTTAGAATCGTTGAATTTTGAACTATCTGAGCTACAGACGGGTGCTTTGTGTACAACCCACGATGTAGGGAAATCGATAATGCTGAGAAATCACTGGACTAATTTTTTTGCTGGGATAATTCTTCTTGCATGTAAGTATGTAAGTACCAGTGTTTTTGCCTGGTGAATAACAAAGAGACGAAAGAATGACACGGCTGGACCGTCCATCTAATTGCACAGTAACAAAGCATGAAGAAAAACTCGAGACTTTCTCAGTTTATTTGGTACATTGTATTGTACGATATAGAGTATTTTGCTCCGTCGTATTGAAATATTTTACTTAAACATTGCGATTTTTAAACGAATAAGAGTGTACGTGTGTGTGTACGTATATATGCCTCTGAGTATTTATAATAAACTAAATGGAAAAACGAAAGGTCGACATTTATTATGAGGTTTTTTTATCAGCAACGTACATTTGTTTCGTACTGTGTTGAGGACATTTTCGTTGTTGATATTGTGTATTTTGTGTTTGTTTGCTTCATATTATTCTCGCGACTTTGTTCATCTTTATCATATTTCAAGAAGTTACATAAATTATCATCGGATTTAGTTTGTTTTTCCGGTTTTGCTTTCTATTATATTGTTATATGTTGCTAATATGGGTGATTTTTTAAACGTAGTTTTTTTAAAAATCGAATAAAGCATTGAAATTTGCATCATATATTGAAATTTTTTATTGGGGTCGATAAATTGGTCCTTGCCATTTAATTTTTGAAAATAATTTCATGTAAATGTTGTCCGCGGCTCTGTCTCAAAATGCCCATTCGGAAGACCCAATTTTTCGTCACTTTTCCGAGCATTTCGTCGTGTATTCCACGAATAACGCGTGTTATGTTATCCTGTAAGCCTGTTATCCTGTAAGTGTAAGTGTTCGTCTTGTCCACATAGACTAACGATCTTGGGGGCCAACTCACAGGGTCAAATCGAGAGATAAGATAAGATCCCTCAACATATCCATTGTTTCACGAGCAGTATGGCATGTTGCACCGTCTTGATGAAACCACATGTCAACCAAGTTCAACTCAGACAATTGGGGTAAAAAACAATCGCTTATCATTGCTCGATATCATTCGTCGTGAACGGTAACGTTTTTTCCATGGCCGTCTTTGAAGAAAAATGAACCGATGATGCCACCACTGTCTGTCGTGACTGTCGCTTTTTTCGGGATGCATCGGTAATTCATGTATGGCATGTGGCTGTTCATCACTCCAGCAAAGTAAATTTGTTGCAAAATTTGGAGATAACAGCATAAATTGTTGATTCAGCAGGTCGATTATGATAACCATAAGATGGTCGTATCAAACGATGCACCTTTGTCACAGAACACGAATTTTGATAATAAATTTCAACGATTTGCAATCGTTGCTCGTCTTTCTATTATGAAATGCCAGACTATACTGTACACTTTTCACTTTGACAGATGACGTTTGGATGCCATTACCAACCAATGTTGCCAACCTGAAAAACTTAAATGTTAAAAAATCACCCTATATTTTCATTTCGTTTATAAACAGAGTTTAGTATTTGGTCGAGAGTTGTACATGATGACTCAGACCTTTTTCATTACCGGGAATCAAAAATATGTGAATTCCGGCATATTCCAGGAATTCCCAACAAAATTAAAATATTTTAAAGGTTTTACAACAGGACTGATAGGTATTAAAATATATAACATTGACAACAAAGTTTTACCACGTATTGCACGTATTGCTCCACTTTGCCATAATGATATGTTTTTATTATCTAAAATTTAGTAAAATAAGTTAGGTGAACTGACTTACATATACTTTCATACAACATCCTTTTGGGTGGCCATAGAAATGTCTGGGGACCCAGAAGAATAGTGGAAACATCTGGTCCATACCAAGAAATGATCTGTACTCGTATTAACAGGGAAGACGAAATCTTCCGCTTAGACATTAAGAGGGACAATTGACAATTTGAATGTGTGGTACACTACGGTGTCTGTGTGTGTCTATATTCTTTTACAAAGTTGAATTTTGAAGCTGAAATTTTGAATTTATCATTTTTTGAATACATGATAAATTATAACGAATTTATCTAAAGTATGACTAACGACAAATGTGAAGGTGAGAATATAATGTATAATACAAATAACTAACAATTACGTTGCTACAGCTAACAAGCTGGGGATTTCGGGGGAAAAAGTAAAATTCGATAAATCGGCCACTTTGCATGGGAGATAATGGAAGGGGTATGGAAATGCTATGCATTTTCACTCTTAGAACTCTAAGTTATATTACTAAACGTATAACGTATTTTAAATTCGACTGAGCTCAGGATAACTTTTAGAGAGCTGAGAATATATGAGCTAAATCGGCCATTTGTATTTTAGGTACCAAAATGGTTAATGTTAATCAGTTGATTTTTCAAATTTTGCCAGGAACTATCAAGCAACACAACCTACAGAAAGTATAGGTTGCTCTATATTACGCACGAGGAGTTACAGGGAGGAAATGTAATTTCTGATAATCGGTGAATTTGTAGGGGATCACTAGAGCGGTCCCAAAACTTGACGTATAGATGGTGCTAGTAGTTTGAAAAAAGTTATTTTGGTGAAAAATAGCAACATTATAAAACATATGTTCCACGTTTCAAGGTGCCACGTTGTTTAGTATTGAGCCATCAAAATTAACCAATCTCATTGAATTTGTAAACATGGACAAAATTGGTCACCGTTATGTAATTCAATATTTCCATTTGAAAGGTCTCAGCCCAATCAACATTAAAGCCGGGCTAGATTCTACTTTGGGGAAGTAGAATTGCTGTGTCCTACAGCAGATCATATAAGTTGCTAAGACGAACACCGTGATGGTCGATTAACTGAAGTGTGCAGAGGTGGTTACATGGTTAATTTTCTCAAGATTTATAAAAAAATATAAATCAATATGTTAAACAAGAGACTAAGCTACTGTAGCCTACCAATTAGAAACTACAAAGGAAAGATTGAATTTCTGAATATCGGTCAATTTTCATGGGAGATACCATAAGAAATCCGTGCAATTTATGTAGGAGGTATGAGAAGCGGTGGGTCCATATACAAGATTTATAATCACCAGCTACGATCTGGCAAAATATTCGGCTGTACCAAGTTTTGACAAGTTTAACAAAGATCAGCGTTCTTCTTAATAAATCTAAACGTTTGCTTTTACCACAAACCATTTTGGTTTACTAATAAAAGTAAGCAGGCACGTATTCAAATCCAACGATACTGCCCTTTTTTATTAAATTAAAATCGTATCCATTTTCATTACTCTTTCTTATATTCGCAACTCGCACCTCTAATCATTTTCACATGTGGATTACTTAGTTCATTTTTTTGCTTATTAGAGTAGCCCCTGTTGCTTATGACTTTCTTGCAAGTCATAACAGTATAATGAACTGATCATATGTATGTCCTTTATTGAACATGAAGGTTGTTTAAGACAAACACGACTTTTGGTCTCAGCTTATTGCCGCAATCCATCTTTGGAATGCTAAGGTAAAGACGCAAATACGAAAGGGATTTGCAAATGAAACTCGCTTATTCATGTGGTCATACAAGACAATGCTACATGACAGCTCATTCTTCTTGCAACATTCCGACCATCATTGACAGGGAGATGGCCAACAGCAATATTGTAACCTGGTTATTATACCTTATGCTATGGTGGGCTGGTGGTGCTGACGGTGATAGTAAACATCATCAAGAGGAGACATGAAAACGGAAATGTTCCTGCCAAACTAATAATGGTAGCTGTCAAAATTTGTTAAACTTGACCAAAAAAGAGACACTTACACGCACACATACCCAAACGCTCCGGCTCTCTCTCTCTCTCTCTCTCGCCGAAACAAAAGCTATCGTGAGTTAGCAAAAGTCGTAATAGCCATAGTTTGATGTTGGCTGATGGTGGTCATGCTTGATAGAGATGAATTGTGGATGATGCACTAAGGAAGCGGAAGGACGATCCAAATGAAAATTCCGACTGATTTCGAAGCAGTTTTGTCATTTTTGGATTTGAATTAATAGCCATGGAAGCATAACAACATAAAAACTTTTATGGTCAGCAATCATATTCTCTAGGATACACATGAAAGCACATATTGAAACGTATGTACAAATACGGTACGGCGATGCCAGTTATCATTCGCTATACTATGTTTGTATGATTGCATATTATATGGATGAATGACTGCAAAAAGAAAGAAATAAAACAGCGATTTGTTTATATATTTGAATGTTGACTTTAACATACTGCTAATTATGACGAACTAAACTTTGTGTGAGGTAAGACTGAGAAGACGGGAGCAATTTTGAACGTAATTACGAATAACAGCACAAAAATTTTGTTTAAAAAATAATTTTCATAATGCTTCAAGTACTTTTTATACAACTGTGTCTTTTCTGGTTAACGCAAATGCAAATTTAGGAAAACTGCTCACAATTCCTTGGGTCTTTTGTCGAACACTAATGCGTTTGAGGAAAAACAGTGCACCAAACTGTAATGTCAGTTTTCCAAATATTACCTTACAACAACAACTTGGGCATCGTTCACTTTCACTCTTCGCTTGTGTTCTATATTTTTCTAATACTGAATAGAAATTGGCAGAAATTCATTTACATTCCTTCGCGCGATTCTTTTACGATACACAAGCAGGCACGCAGGCACGAAATATACATACAGTTTGGCACGAAAGTGCTTTCACAAACGATCATTATATTGGTAAAACTTGAATGTTGGTTTACCGTCGCTAAAAACCCCAAATTTTTGGGCACTGGTCACCAAATGTGTGCGTAAAATGTCCAAATATTGTGTGGCATCCATTGTGTTCTCAATAAAGCACAAGTCGCCCGCCTACCCCTTTGCTTGAGATGTACCCCCAAACCGTCACCGAAAGTATTCCAAATTTTACTGTCAGTATTATGTTTTTTCGTTCCAGTGCTTTTAACGGCTTGCGCCACACTCTGTTGGGTCCACCATTATAATAAAGCATCAAATAGGTCTCATCGCAAAATATAGCTTCATCAAAACATAAGTCAGGCTGTCCTACGTGCGTCCTGGCAAATGTTAGGCGTCCATTTATGTGCTCACCCGACATCAATGGTTTCTTTCCGGGCAACTCTGGATGAGAAGTCATTCCTTTTCAAAGCTCTGCGAACACTTTTCCGAGGAATTGTAATGCCACATTCTTCTTGAAGCTCGGTGGCACTCGTTCTAGTCGATATTGTTGGATTATCATTATTTTTTCGGGTCATAATCCGCTCTGCCCTATCATTTAACGCGCGAGGTCGTCCAGTTGCAGGCTTCGTATGCAGTCTTCCCTCATTTTCTACCCGATTTAAAACATTATAAACGGTTCTCTTAGAAATTGCAAACATTTCTGCAATCTCCGGGACCGTTTTTCCAATGAAATGGTTATAATAAACTAGCTGATTCATATCAAATGATAAATGTTTTCCAGGCATTTTTAATTTCTCAAATCTGCGTTTAATCTGCATCAACTCAAACGACAAATGACGAAATTAGTAAAATCATTGCATCAGACTCAAATCTGTGCAAAATGCCAAAAAATAACGGTAAATGCGAATAACGCGATAAGTAGAAACTAAAACGAACGTTTGTGCAAAAACTTTCGTGTCACTTGAATTTAATTCATTTTTTTGTTGTTATTTTTCTAAGCTATGTGAATAAGTTTTGAATTTTCATTAATTAATTTATAAAGATAATAGACTAAGTAACTAGCTAGTAACTTAGTCTTAGTCTAGTAACTAGTAGTAAAAAAATATTGAAAACTCAACTAAAGCCTTATTTTTTAAGTCTTAAATTAAAAAAATATAAAAAATGTCCTTTGTGAAAACACTTTCGTGTTAAACTGTATAATTTTTACAATCGCTACAGTAAAGGTTGTCCGAACAAGAACGCAAGATTTAAATTTGGCGCCATTCGAAGTGTCATTGTTTGACATTTGAACAATCGTTATTGTTTGCTAGTAGAAGGTACGAGGTTAGTAAAAATGGAGCACTACACGAATGAACAACGCATTCTCATTGTGAAATTGTTTTACCAAAATGGTGAAAATTTTGCGGCTACAGTTCGCAAATTGCGATCAATTTGGGGTCACAATAATGCTCCAAAATAGTCAACTGTAAAGAGTTTAATGGATAAATTTGCCAAAACTGGGTCTGTTAGTGATGTAAAGACAACAACGCGCCTTCGACCAGGGCGATCGACCGAAACTGTCGCAGCTGATCGTGATGATGTCGCTCAAACTCCATCCACCTTAATTCGACACCGAGCTCAGCAAATTGGTGTCTCCAAATCCACTATGCAGCGAATTTTGATAAAAGATTTGCATCTTCATGCATACAAAGTTCAATTGTTTCAGGAACTGAAGCCGGCTAACCATGTACAGCGAAAGGAGTTCGTTAATTGGGTATTGGAGAGACAACATAAAAATACTGATTTTGTCGATAAAATCATTTTCAGTGACGAGGCCCATTTCTATCTTGATGGCTTCGTCAATAGGCAGAATTGCCGCATTTGGGGCGAGGAATTCGAGTGATTCACGAGAAGCAAATGCATCCTCAACGTGTCATTGGTCATTAGACCTTTTTATGAAAATGAGGCATGTCAAGCGCAAACAGTCAATGGTGTTCGGTATCGTGAAATAATAACCAGGTTTTTCGTGTCTAGAATTGAAGAAAACAATGTGGAGGGCATGTGGTTTCAACAAGACACATGTCATACAGCCAGAGAAACAATTCAATTGCTGCATCAGTTATTTAAATCTTGCGTTAATAAAAAATTTAAAATTTTGGTTAGAACGTGTATATACGTACATATTTTGTTATAATAATTAATTAATTATGAAAAAATAATCTGTTTGTCTAAACAAATTAAATCAGTTTTCAGTAAGCGTTCTTTTTCTAATTTTTTTTTTTTTTTTTTTTTGCTTCTACTAACCGGTTTTCAAGTTATTGCAGAAATTTAGTTAGGTGAACTGACTTACGTATACCCGTACCCAAAGTTCTTTCACTATTACGCAAAAGAGTCAGGAATACCTGAAGGGAGTGTTGCACCACTAAGTTCTTACCAAAAAAAAAAAAAAATGTTCTACCGTGATACACAATAAATGGAGCAAAATCATGATGCTCTGATTAGACAATACTGAGAGACTACTTTTTTGCTGTTATATTGGCCAATTTTTTATGTATTGTATCCTAAGGAGTGGGGCAATTCTATTCATTTTCACTTATAAGTCGGTATTTAGTAGATGCCTGATACTTGATAAATGAGCTGAATCTAGTGCTATTAAATAGCACAATGTAATCTAACCAAAAATTTAAACAATTGCAGCCTATAAATCAGGAATATAACGGAAAATTTAAGAAAAATGTGTGGACAAAATGTATGGAAAGTAGCAGAAAGTGTATGCCGATCTCCTCTATTCTTACTCTCAGAACTTACTTCATCGAACGTTTAACATGCATCAAATCTGACAGAGTTCTAGGGTTCTACAAATCGAACTTGAAATTCGACTAGTCGGCTTTCTGAAGAAAAAATTGGAAAATTCGAAATCGACTTTTGTGTTGTGGAAAAATCGATTAGTCGATTGCAAAAGTCTATATTTCTATTTTTACGTGTTTTTTCTTTATCAAAACGCCTCCGGTCCTGTTGGTCCTCACACACAATGGCAACGTACAGCACATTCTACGGCAACGGCTGCAAACGTACATTTTAAATGGTGTCCTGGAAGATATTGTTATAGATACGAATGGGTTAGGCGTTCCATTCTAATCTCACCATGCAACATCGCATGCTCAGTGCAAATTAACACGGAATATAGGATGCTGCAAGCAAAACATCTGATCTCCCTAGATGGTCTTCTGTCTTCCCTTCCAAACGTCTCCTTTTTAGGAAAAAGCCAAAAACTCTTAAATGTGGTGCATTTGCTTAGATCAAAAGCCATGGGTTTTTCATATCTTAGGCATTCCAACGCAAATATATTCAGAACCTGCGCTTTTCTATGGAATTTCAAAATTAAATAGCTTAATCTCTCTTCAGTGGGATAAGACATTGAGGAAAATCAAAGGTTCACTAAAATTTCATCTCTTAAGAGAAATTTATCCAACTTTAGAACTAATTAACACATCTGAACATTTTCTTTCTCCTGATCACCACTTGGCATATCACATTTATTTATCGGGTTGTTCGGAAAGTTCGTTCGGTTTTTGAAATAAATTTATTTATAAATATGTGTACAAGAAAACAAATATTATAATCTATTACATATCTCTGGGAGCTTTTTCCTCTCTCATAAAACTGGCGTGGTTTTTTCTAAAAACAAAAGCGTTCAATTCGAATTTTAACTTCTTCGTCGTTATGAAAATCCAAATCCGTCAAGTGGTTGCTCGGACTGCGAAATAGGTAATAGTCGGATAGGGAGAGGTCTGGGGAGTACTGTGAGTGAGATGATGCTTCACACCCAAGCTCTAAGCTCGTGTGATGGAAAGCCGAAAATCACTTCTTGCTGATCAAGCGGAACTGTGCATTCACAGTTCAAACCAACCAAACTTGCTTTCGTAAGCACTAAGCAAGAATCTAAATGAACTAAAAAGTGTAGTCGCAATTCCACATTAATCAGCATAAGAGCAACTGAACCCATAACGAGCCCGTGTTCCCCTTATTGCGAATGGTTTCGGGTCATCGAACACCAGTAGTGTCGCCGATATTTATTATTAACATACGAAATACGTTAAACTACCAAACTATAATTCTAAACTACAATAATAAGTTATGTTATGATGTACTATCCATGGTGTCATGGTGGAACTGTGAGTAGAAATCGGTGAAGTCGGTTGAATATGGCCAATATCTATTTAGGAGATATTCAGAAACACCAGAGATAACAATAATGGTGACGGCTAATCTAAATGCTTCTCATCTAAGAGCTGTCCGATTTTATATTTGTTTCATATACCTATATAGTAGTTGTATGCTTATTGGGAAAGCAATATTCCCGTCGGAGATTAACATTTACACAACTTTTACAATGTAAAAGGTAAATACGAAGTTTAAGAAAATTCATATGTGGTCTAGAGAACCTTAAAATTTTTTAATTATAATGAGCTTAGGAATAGTTCAATTGACTGCCGAGGGAATAGATTGTGAATAGTAGAAAATTTTAACGTTGTTTATTAAAGACGAGAATGACAGTTGGCGATGTGTTAGATCATCTCATCTAAGACAGAGTTTCATATCTACTCGCCTGTTGTTGGGCAATATGTTAATTAGGTCGGGTCTAGCCACAATATAAAAAATAAAGTTCTGCCTGTCACCCCCACCGATGTAAGATAAATTGAAGATGATTACGGAAATGTCAATAACTTATTTTTTACCACGCCCCCAAATACCACACTTATGATTTTTCGTGTATTGTGTAGTTAATTTAATCCGATTGTAAAGTTTCACATATCATTGTTCATGGTTTGACAATAGCGACAGTTTGTTCTATAGTCATTTGTGGTTCCGGCGTCAAACTATAGAAGTGACCTCCTGCATTTCGATTCCTACCCTCTTAATGCCAATTTTTTCTGAGAATATGAAGACCTTAAAATTTTATGAAACTTTTGCGTTGGAAACATTCATTTCAATACATAAATAACAAAGTTATGGACGTTTAAACAACTAAAAATATATGAAGATGTTAAACCAATTAGCTAGAACTGCATACGTCCATTGTTTTTTGTAGTCTTAGATATCGCCATTTTCTTTTGGTGAAATTTATATAAATTATGTAATTATGGTCCTTTGCTTTTTAGTTCTCTCTTCTCGCTTAAATTTGGGAAACCATTTACTATTTTTTAATGTACGATACAAACCGCGAAGCAAAACTTTTTTATCGACCCACCCTAGTGTCCATATGGATTAGAAAACGGGATTTAAATAAAACACTTGCGGAAATTTTATACATAATTGAAGCGTTAACCGGTTCAAATTACAACTTAGATCACACAGGTCTAATAGGGAAATAAAGATTTAATGACGGGCAAAAATTGCTCGTGACTTTGCACTTAAAGGAAGCTACGTTTACGTTGCAAATTTTTTTCTATAATTTAGAAGAGAAGTGCCCTAGAAATAATTTTATTTTTGTTCACTTTTTTCATTATATGTTACTCTTTCCCGGAGATATAAGGAAGCTTTTGAAGTACCAAGTATACACCATATGCGTTATATTTCCATAAGTCAATTGAGGGATGTCCATCTGTTCGGATAGCTGCCTGGCTTGCAGTCACAGTATCTACGACATTTTTTTGAGTCCAATAATTTCTTATTTTCGTTCAATTGTCATCATTCTACTGACTCCTCTCATATTATTAAACAATTTTCACTATATTTTCTGTAAACTGCAGCGGTTTGAATTTCTATCCATGGTTTTGACCTTTGTTAGGAAAACATGTGCGGGACGTTTGCTTCGTCGGTGGAAATCCTGACTTTGGTTTTAACTTTTGTCTGGTCTTCATATTGACGGACTATGATTCTCTGTTCAAAAGAGGTCTATCCGAAAGTAGTTCTTGTG
>JAHXMU010000118.1:4203734-4230246 GCA_019455685.1 Philornis downsi | reverse complement strand
CTATGATTCTCTGTTCAAAAGAGGTCTATCCGAAAGTAGTTCTTGTGACTGTGGGCATCAGATAGAGGATTGGAAGCATGTTTTATGCTTAATCCTGATGTTACGGACTTGGACGCATTAGAAATTGTGAGGATTGGGCACAATTGGGAGGTGGCGGACATGTTGTCTTCAATAAACAGGCTCACCGAAGCACGCCACTTCGCAGTCGGATTGTTTCAACGGCGTCGGGTTAGGAGTTGTGTTGCGGAGATGCACTGCTATATGTATTGACAATTCATGATGTATGTGAATGTGTGTTGTGGCAGCATCTATCTTTTCTGTATGCACTTACATACATATTTTCCTTGTTTTGAAAATATCTCCAAACATTGCGCTACACGTCCCAAGAGAAACACACTGATTTTTTTAACTTCAGGAGAAGTTTTCTCCTCTTCCTTCACGTTTTGTCCCCTAAAGACACGAATTTTTACAAATTCCCAATTACCCAATTTATGGATTCAATCTTTACCCCTCTCTTGCTGATGATAGTTTTATACCCTATCTTCTTGTGCTGCCTTTTAAAAGTACGAATTTCGAACAATTCCTTTCCAGTATAAAAGCGGAGTATTTAATAGAATATAAACACAATTTCGTGACTGTAGCTTGAGCCACTTATTATAAGCAATGGTGCTATTTTTGTCCCACTTTCAATCTTATTTATACACGTATATGTACATATAGATATATATATATATATATATATATATATATATATATATATATATATATTCAATCGGTTTCATTGGAAAACAGTACCATTTTCGCACACTCTTCCCCTATTTTATATGCCTCAATTATGAATGTCCCAAAAGCACTTTCTTAGGATGGAGAAGCGCACCACTTTTCATGATTCTATGTTTAGTGTGACCGTTGGTGCAAATTTATTCCCTTTTTACTCTAAAAGAAAGAGACCGTACCGTATGGACCGTACCGGATTTGCAAAACTCCTCGAAAAACTCCTTATCGCCTGCCCACTGAAGGGCAATATGTTTAACAATTGGAACATGGACATCACTTTTCATGCCATATGTGCTGGTCAGTGGTACAGGATTTGTCGCTTTTTACTCATAAAGGTCAGAATTTCCAAGAACCCCTTCTTATCGGATGTGTATGCTGGAAGAGAAATACTGTTTTTATGATTCCCTAAAATCAATAATTCCAAACAACTCTACCTTACGGACAGCCATTTTCATGATTTGCGATGGGCGATGGTATCACCATTTTTAGCCTGTTTTCCCCCTAGAAGCGAAAATTTTGAATTTTTTTAAAGGCGGTTTTGCTCTGAAAGGGCAATTCGGACACCAATTTCCATGAATCCATCTGTAGCCATTTAAGTTTAGCGATGGTACCAGATTTGATCATGATTTTGTCATATACATATATAGATTATATAAATTGTATAGGAAGGGTCAGAGAGAGAGGGACTATCCTATTATGATGTAAAGCAAATGGTCGGTCTGCAAATTAGGGACACTTGGGAAATTAAAATGTCGTTAAGTCGGCTAATGTGCATGGATGATACTCGAGTGGGAGTGTGAATGCAGTCCATTTCCATTGTTAGAGCTGAGTTTGTCACTTGAATGATGTATTCCAAATTTGCCTAAATTTATTAAAATGACTTGAATTATATGAAACTGAAGATATGTGGGTTCAATCGATAATTTATATAATAATTTATTTATATATTATTTTTACATTATACGAAGCATTATAACGTAATGCAAGTGACAAAAACTTCAGTTACTGAAGTCTAGGACTAAGGATTTAAAGGGGCGAAGATAAAATTTCGACAAATCGGTCAATTTATGTGGAGGGTACCTAAATGGTCGTGGCCATGTACTCCAGCTCCATTCCCTGTACTAAGCTTACTAAACGCACCATGTGTGCGATGTTAGGTTAACTGAAGTATGGCTGCTTAAAAAAAGGTATTAGGCTAAGTACATATGAATTTGTATGGAAGGTTCTTGAAAGCACATTAAGTTAGGTTAGGTTAGATTAGTGTTGCAGCCTAAATAGACAGACTTGCTTAGATTGGGCATCTGCTCTGCAGTTCCCTGATATGTCCCTGTGGCCCGGCACCCACATAAGGTGAATGTTGAAATGCTGAGCCATCTCGTTAAGAAATCTGCGGCATTTCAAGGCTGATGTTGATTTCAGAAAGACAGAATCCAGGGAAGAAAGCGCCTTTAATCGGTCAATTTTCTCAAATTCTGTCAAGAATTAGAAATTAAGTTAATGGAGATATAAGATAAGGGGTAGAAGTTTAATTTACTGAAGACTACGTATGAGGAGTTATATGCAGCAGTAGGTGTGGACCGATGTAGCCCATTATTAATATTAGGATATGCAAAGTTTTTATAAGTTTGACAAAGATTTACGCAGTAATGGTGTTTATCACACAACCAGCCAGACAGTTAGAGGGATATCCCTTAATCAACTTCAAATGCCATGAAACATATTTGATCAAAATACACTTTATATACGTTAGAAGCTTCCTCCTGGGTGTTACGTTTTCTGCCGTGTCAAATGGTATATAGTTTGGTTCCTTCGGCCAAATGTAGGATAATAACTCGAAAATGACTACGTTATAGAAAGCTTAATAGAGGTGTCTTTAGTTTGTGAATACAAATTTCAGGAACTACCTTTTATACCTCTAGCAAAAACCTATTACAGATTATTTTGAATAAGACTCTGCTATATCTATACATGCGTATGTCGTGTTGTCCGAATGGATGTGTGAAAGTGTGTGTATAGACTATGTACATAAGCACACATGTGATAGCATGGGCATATATGTACCTTTATTCAATTTCGCTCACATTTATTGTATTTAGCACCGTAACATGTGTGTTATATAAATAAAACATTCACAAAGAAAGACAATAAAATTTATCACCCGACCACAAGTCACAAAATACTAAATGCAAACGTGACATTTAATATTGTCTGTTTACATAGTTTGCTCAGGACAAAAAAAAAAGAAAAACAAAACAAGACCCAGTCCTGGGTCCATCAAATGAGTTTGCTTATTTTGTTACCGCCGATAAGGGGGGGAAGAAAATATGTCTTTTATAGTTTGGGTGCAAGGGTGATTGTAACTAAATGGGCCAAAATACGAAATTGTATAATATCACGCTGTCAGATATGTCTCAGGTGTTGTGCACGAGAAATGAGTTTTATATCAGATGCCAAGGGATCAATGAAAGTAGAAAATATTAAGCGAGAGTATTCAGCAAAAGAAGGGGAATTTGCCATCTGGGCACCCTATGCGATTTTCACTACTACTTTCCTAAAATCTGCACGTTTACGTTTTAAATGAAGAAATGTTACAATTTCTGATTTCTTTAGAGAAAGACTGCGTATACATTCATATCTAATTACGCGCAACACATACAACGAGTCAATATCAATACGCCAACGTCCCTTTATTCCACAAGTCTTGTTGGCATTTAACTCGAAATATTATGTTCAGTTTATTCTTTCCTCAGAAAAAGAAAATATTTCCTGAATAATATGCATTAGCCTCAAATAATTTATGTATGTACATTTGTTGCGCTACTGACTGACTGATCATCTTCCAGGCCAAACGACTAAGTTTAGTATTAAGAAAATTAGAGTAGAAATAAACATTATATAGTGGGTGCGCGATAAGAAGGGATTTTTCGAAATTTTTTAGATTGCTGAATATTAGAGGCCGTACTCTACTTCCAGAGTGAACACCCGGTAAGAAGGAGCTTTCGAAATCCACACTTTAACGGGCAAAAACGGGATTGAAAAGGAAAAATCAGGTCAGTCATTACAAATGGTGTCCGATTTTCTTTTCCAGAGCATGCCTGAAATCGAAACCGGAAAATTCGAACAGAATTCTACAGAGTCAAATCGGCGACGGTCCTAAATCACCGACGTCAGATTGATGATCATTCAAGGAAGTGAATCAAAGAAATCGAAATGTACATCATTTGATACGGCAAAGCCAAGTACCAAGTACGTTTCGACCAAATTCAATTTTTTTTTCGGTAGCTCCTAATTGATAGGTAGCACTATAAATTAATTCCCTCATTTCTATGTTCTTACCACTTAACCGTTTATAAAAAATTTTAAAATATTTGGTACACTTTAAGGGTTTGGAAAAACTTGATCAAGAATTAACCTGTTTTCCGAAATGCATTTTAATTTTTACCTTAACTTCATATTATGTTATTTGTTTTAACTTTTAACTCATTGACCGTAGCAACTTAGATATTTTATCATTGTATTGATTTGTACAAACTGGTAAAATTTTGGAAAATCGGTCCCTTCTAGTACCTGTCACACAACTGACAATTTAAAGCTTTTCTCTTACAAGCAGTTATACATAATTCAGCCAAATGTGACACATATCAAGTGCTTGATAAGCTGAGATTTGAGAATGAAAACGGATTTCTTGGCTACTCCTATTCTTGTAGCTCTCATACAAATTGAGCGATTTATTGAAATTAATTGTATCCCCCTGTTGACGGTAATTGATATATTCCAACTACATTTACACTAACGCAAAAGGACATCGAGTAAAGATATACTAGGCCTGTTAAAAAAATACGGTGAATTTTTATTTTTCTCAAAAAATACTTATTTATTAATCAATTTCTACTTTACCTACTTCAAAGTAGTCCCCTCAGATATACTACACTTGCGCCAGCGTTTTTCCCAATCCTCGAAACAGTTCTGATACGCACTTTTTGGTGTTCCCTTGAGCTCTCTCAGCTATTCGGTTTTTATTTCCCCGATCGTCGCAAAACGCCGTTCTTTCACGAGTCTCTTCAATCTTAAGAGTAGGAAAAAGTTGCAGTGGGTTAATTCTAGTGAAAACGATGGCTGAGGCATGATAACGGTGTTGTTTTTGGCCAAATAATCTCTCACCAGCAAAGATGAGTGAGCACGTGCATTGCCATGATGCAAAAGCCATGAATTTTTTTCACAATTTCGGGTGTTTTTTTCGTATTGCTTAAGGCAAACGGCGCATAACTTAAAGGTAATACTCCTTATTTACCGTACGATCTTGTGGTACAAACTCCTTATACACTACGCCATGGTAATCGAAGAGAACAGTGAGCAAAACCTTACATTTGATCGAACTTGGCGTGTTTTTTTGATCTTGGCTGGGACGATTGGGCTTTGGTTTCGATGTCATAACTATATACTCATGATTTGTCACCAGTTTTAATCATCGTTGACGTTATTCAATATTTCCTAAGCGATGCCCATGCGACGTCTATTGTGGTCAAAATTCAGCAATTTTGGAACGAACTTCGCTGCCACACGTTTGATGCTTAAAATTTCCGAAAAGATTGCATGGCATCAGCCAACCGATATGCCGATATCCTTATCTTCTCTAATCCGACATCTTCTCTAATTGTGATTCGACAATTCTACATAACAATTTTCTTCACTTTCTCAACATTTTCATCGGTTGTTGATGTGCTGGGGAGTCCAAAGCGAGCGCCGTCATTCACATCTCCTCGGCCTTCTGTGAAAGGCTTATACCACTTGTAAACATATTTTTTACTCGAAGTACTCTCACCGCATGCCACTGTCAACATTTCAAGTGTTTTTGAGCACTTAATTAATTAAGGAACTTCAGAGGCTCTCCTTAAGAAGTAACAAATATTCGTTGTGATCAAATTCGCCAACGTTTTTATTGCTGCCTTCGCACATACTGAAAAGTTCACAATATGATGAAGTTTTTAATTATAATGGTATCAGTTGTTATGACATAATTTTCGCTATCACAAAACAAAAAACCGACTGTACCAGACGTTGGTTCTATCTGTCTTGTTATATGGCAGAAAATACATGGACCCATCATCATTAACGGAGAGTATCGGCGTCGCATAAACATTGTATGAATGAGCTGTATGCCGACATCGGCGTGGTCAAACGCATTAATATGCAGTGATTGCGTTGGCAGGGTCATGTTGCTTCGACATGGAAAGCGTTCGACAAGAACTCGATGGACGGCGCAGAAGAGAGCGACCGAAACTCCGTTGGAAGAACCAGGATTTTGAAATATTATCGAAATTTGGTGTGACGAATTGGAGGAGAAGCGCTGAAGATCAAAGCGCTTGGAATTATTTTCTATGAACAGCGTACGACAGATAAGGATGCCAATTCCAGTTGCTACATTAGAAGAAGAAGAAGGAGAAGGGGCTACACAACCAATACCTGAGCACATAAATGGGGTTTTCCAAAACCATATAAGGGGTTTGTAACCATCATTATTCTTAAATAAACAAAATTTCAAATCCGGTTAACTAGTTTTTAAAACTAAAATTTAAAACTTATGAAATAAGCAACTGTTAATACTGATCTTGTCGGTACTTTGAACTTGGTGACTGTAAGCCAAAATTTTTTGGGCGACAATATCTAGAAAATAAAGATATAGTCTGTCAAACAACTAATATATTACAATTTATAAAGATGAGAGCCAAGTGTAGAAAAGTGTAGAACATTAATATTTTAAAAGTGGATTCGGATATAATTGAGTGTTCCGGAAATGAATTACTCATCGACAGACGACCATTTGCGCAATATCATGTAAATTAAGTTTATATTTAAAGCCTTTCATAGGACATAAATACTAAGAACATATTCTTCAACTTAACGCATGACTAAACGAAAAGAAAAACATGGAAGCAATTTTGTTGCTATTTAAAATATTGTGGATTCATTTTTTTTTTTTTTTTTTTTTTTTTTTGACTGAATCGTATGGAAAAAGTAAAAGTCATGGTACAGAACAAAATGAAACGAAACACTATGCGAGTAAGTGAGCATATCACTAATTAGATTACTTTGGCAATTTTAACTAAAGAAAATCCAAAAACTGGTCGAAATAGCTTGGTCATGGCTTTGTATTATCAAAATGTAGTATTATGTGTATTTAGGTTGAGTTCAGATTTTATCAAATCCGGATTTACATTTGTCGACCTAATGCTATCCATTATGCATCAGATTCATTAATAAAAAACACAGAATGTAATGAATTTATGCATGAGGGTATATTATTAATAGCCATTGTGCTGAAATTTTAACTTTGTTTGATGACAATGCCATGAAAATGGTTTAGTGAAGCATAAAATTTGATATACAGAAAGAAAGGATTGCCGATTTTCTGCTTAACTTTAAAAATAACACATCGCCTTTTCATTGTTAATGAATGAAATGGGAAAGGAGAAATATTTCTACAAATTGCCAGCGGTATCTCAATCCTCCTAATTAACTGTGCGGTATTTTAGATAGTTTTTGATAGGCAAGATGCATAGAAGTTGATATACGGAAAGAAAGGATTGCCAATTTTCTGCTTAACTTTAAAAATAACACTTCGCCATTTCGTTGTTAATGAATGGAATGGAAATGTAGAAATATTTCTTCAAATTGCCAGCGGTATCTCAATGCTCCTAATTAATTGTGCGGTATTTTAGATAGTTTTTGATAAGAAAGAAGCGTAGAAGTCGACATAAAGAAAGAAAGAATTTTAAAATTTCTGCTTAACTTTAAACACAACACTTTACGTTTTCTTTGTTAATGAATGGAATGGAAATGTAGAAATATTTGTAGAAATTACCAGCGGCACCTCAATGCTTCTAATTACTTGTGTGGTATTTTAGATAATTTTTGATAAGAAAGTGGTGAATTATCACTCCTTTTCTAGCGTATCACTCACTTCATGTAAGCCAGCTTATGTCATTGAAATTTCTGTACTGATTGTGGCATTAAATGATGTGTATCCTATCAAAATGGATGGAGGTTTAAAAATTATGGCATCAAACAATAAATGCACACTAAACAGCTTTTCAAACTCCATTGAATTATATTCCGATAATAAATAAATCTGGCACATTTCCAGATGAGCCAAAGCTTCAGAGATATTAATCAAACAACGTTTAAAGCTCTCACTTTTTTACTTTCAGTGGCTGAATTTCCGCCACGTCCAGTATGGGCGAAAAGGGAAGGTTCCTCATTCTAAATAAGTAAGCCAATATGAATTCAAACGTTCTATGGTTTTTCAGATCTTTGATAGATTATGAGAATCTAAAAATTAATAGGCAAATTTAATTCCATCAATATGACGTAGGAGATCTTTTCACATTCAGCGGGGTTGCACTCTCCTAATAGAACCTAAAGTATAATGATGACTCCGAATATCAGTTTAAAGAGCTTTTACTGTATTTTTCAACTGCTCGACTACTGGAATTGAGCTTGCATCATGACTCGAACCCACGATCATATGAAAATGTGCAAATTATTGTGTTACAGCCGGTCAAAATATTTAGTTTATGATATGATGAGTTTAATTAGAAATCGTGACTACGTTTTACAAATAGTGTTAGAAAAAGTGCTGAAGCGGAAGTGTTTGTCAGCTCTTTCAGTGAATGAAAAATTGTACCTAAATAAGTAACTTTGTTATATTTCCTTTCATATACCCGGTACACAAATAAACCTTCCGCGCTTCCAAATCCGCGCATTCAAATCCTCAATGTAATCAATTCACTGCACCGGTAATTAAAGCTTTCCAAAATGGGTAAAAAGAGCTTTTTATGGAGTCTCCAATCTATATATAAATGCCGCTAATGTAAAAAGTCTTTCGTAGTCACGCAGTTGAAGAGATCCGTAATTGGTTTCTAATAACTTCAATTAACTATACTGTTAGTAAGTGACAATTAATTTATTAGCTGCTATAGAGGTTTTTATTGACGGAATTGTCAATAAAAAATTTCAAACGCAGACCAACTTTTTAGAGGTAAGAGATATTTATAATATAATATGTATACATTTATTTCCTAAGTTATCAATTTTTTAAAGAATCGAGTTTTATTTTAAATCCGAAAAGCAATGGCAGTTTACTTAAAATACCTTCAATACCTTAGCTTTAATCTAATGTTAAGCCCTAAGAAAAATTACCTTACAAGACGCTTTTCGTGTGAAGAAATGTTTTTAATGAAGAAATGTTTTTAATGGAAGGCGCTCTTTATATGATGAAGAGTCTTGGGAGACATTTTTCAAATGAAAACTAAAATGAATATAGTATTCATTCAAGACAATTTTCTCTGTGAAAGGTGTCCCTCATAATATATTTTTGTATGAAAAATTCTTTTAAATAAATAAAAGTAACCCGTAAGATATATATTTCAATAAGAGAAATCTTTTAGAAAACAGTTTTTTGTATTGTATTTATATTGAAAATTCATTTGGAAGCATTTATAGAAAACTTTTTGAAGATAATTTATCATCAAATCACTTATTTCTATATATAATGGTCTTACAAGAAACTTTTCATATATAGTCTTTATATCCTTTTTTTCGTCTCTGCAGAATTAACTAAATAATACTTGGAAAATTTATGATGGAAAGTCTCAGCAAAGAACAAAGAACCAAAGTTGTTCAATTTTACTTTGAAAGTCAGCATTCGATTATTCGGATCATGTCGAAATTTCTTTCATGTTTGAAATGCTTCTAGTGCTCCAACAATTTAACGATTGGTTCAGCGTTTTGGGCAACAAGGGGCTGTCTGTGATCTTCTGCGCGCTGGAAGACCTCGTGCAGTTCGAAATGAAGTGACCATTGCTCGAGTGCAAGCAAGTATTGAGGAGAACTCCGAAACTTCCTCCAGGCGACGTTCTCTGCAGTTAGAGATGTCTGGGCGGTATTTGCAAAGAATTTTACATATGTTACATCTTTTCTCATATAAGATGCAATTTGTTCACGGGTTGAAACCAAATGATGCTCATGAATCCATTCAATGTATTCGCCGTTAACTTTACTTATGCGCCACCCTTTAGAAAGGTTCTTCGGAAGATATTTTCCACGTAGAAATCGCTAAGAAAATATTGTTGCTATGTTTTGGAGGGAATGTTCCGTTTCTGTTTTTCTTTATATTGCAATCAGAGATAAAGGGTGGTTATGGTCCTATAAAAAAATGGTTCAAAAGTCAATAAAATGATCAAAAAAATTGATAAAGCCAGTACAGAAGTTTCAGTCAGTTCTTCACCCATTACTGAGTGAATGAATAAAAGTAACTACAGTCTATTAGTATGAAGAGATTAGAGGGGGAAAACTAAGTTTCGACAAAACCATCAATTTGTGTGGAAGTTACTAGAGGGGTGCGACGATGCCCTCCATTTTTATTCTCAGCGCTTAGTTCTCCGAGCATACGATGTGCGCCAAATTTGACTAAATTCGGAAAGATATGAGCTTGAAAGACATGAACTTAAGTATATATAGGTAAAAAGACCCCAGAGTAGGCGTGGTTATTTGGTGTATAGAGAATTATAATATATTGCTCAAAACTATATGCTACTGTGGGGTACGAGAAGGAGCACGGCAATTTTCCTTCTTTTTTTTGCAAATGGTCAACTTGTGCCAAATTTGGCCAGTTTAATATAATTTGGCACAACCATGCAAAAATTTTGAACCCAAGAATATATGGTTTAAATCATTATCTGTGTGGGAAATATCAGAATGGGCGTCATTAGTCGGTTGATTTTCTTAAATTCTGCCACGTATTATAGACCACCAGGACTGACGAATAATTGCATTATTTCAGTCTACGAATAATATTAAAAACTAAAGCTATGATATATATAAGAAATCTCTTGCAAGACATTTTTCAAATAATGCCTTCAAAAATATCTTCCTTAACAACAAGTTATCCTCAAGATTTTTAATACAGAAAAATGTATAACTAGTTATATGATTTTGGATGATACCTAACATTCTTGAGAATTAAACTAATACTGTGTGATGGATATAGTTTGTGTACCTTCACCCGAAGAAATGAAAGGACTATATCGGTCCATCCCTACTGGTATGCCCTATATAAATGGATCGAATTTCAGAAATACAGTTTTTCTTCTATAACTTCAACTTCAAGTTCTTCGTGGACTTGCTTATTTTTAATATCTATCAGTTGTATTAGTTTGTAATGCCTGTTAGCATTTGTAAAAGCCGACCGATGGTACCTTCCATGCAAATGAACTATTTCATCTATATAATCCTAAATTCATATATCGTATAGGAGTGATTAAATTTGGTAAACGCTATTGCCTCGCAATGAAAATTGACAGAACCACATCCCTCCTAGGACCACTAATACTAATTGCTTGCTTTTTCAAAGTTCGATCTTTCCTCAGTAATTTCTACGTTTTGAGCACTCTATAATTTTCTTAAGCTCTGGGAAAAATTGGCCAGTTAGCTGGTATCTCCCGTACAAATTATCGATTTAACTCATATGTTCTTAGCTTCATATCTTTCTAGTAGTTGTACCGAGTTCAGTCAAATTTGGCATTTGTAATGCATTTCCCTGAAGTAAATTTTAGAAATGAAAACAAAGAGTATTACCAGGCCCTTTTGTACCTTCCACACATGCTGAACGATTTATCAACATTTATTGTTTTCGCAGTTACTGCAGTTACTTAAATTTTATACATTGCATTATAATAATTCGTAGATTTTTAAAAAAATCAACCAGATAAACACGCCCTTTCTGATAGCTCCCATGCAAATTAAATACTTTTATCCTATTTAGTGAAATTGAATGAACGAAATGCATTTAGGAATATGTCTAAATGCATTCATTTCGTTCATTCAATTTCACTAAATTCAATATAATTTAAATCGCATCAGGCACTTAGCAAAAATGCAAACGAAAATGACAAAGTATTATTTAAAGAATGTAGTGATTTATCATGTCCATTGCGGCACCCCCTTACATTTTTGTGTCAACGCAAAATGATGATGTGTGAAGGTACGAGTATGTAAAACAGTTTACATGACTGAAATTTCTACGCTGATTAAACAATAATATATATACGAGTATATACGGAATTTTGTTTCTTAACAACTACGCAATATTCTCGATGTAGTTTGAATGTAACTAAGTTAATAGAAATTCCACACATATTCGTAACAAAAGAAAGTCGAACGATGAGTTAAATCTTAAGGCTATTCATGAAAAGTGGGCCACAGTTTAAGCACCGTTGATACACATTATTACTTATTTTGCAATGCCAAGAAAATAACATTTGTTCATGTTGATCTTTCCACAAAAATTAAGTAAATTCTTTAGATCTTAATGCCGGAATCATGCTTTAACGCCTTTTATTCTTCCTCTAACACTTTCACAGTGAATACATTTATTTCATAAAAAATTTAATACATAACAATATACTCGTATATAACTATGCTGTATTTGATATGATAATCTTCAAAATAAGTTAAGTAAAACTACATATATGTATATATGCGAATATGAAATATAAATGTTTATATGCGGTGATAATATACTGCATAGAGTATTTAATCGAATCACACGTGTTATTCAACTTTATCATTCATCCAGACTTTTTGTATGATTTAAGTTCTAAATATCAGATTGCATACTGTTCATAAGCAAACTTTAACTTTTATTGTTATTAAAAACCTATTTTAATATTCTCCTTAAGTGGTCAGTTCTTATACTATCAAAAAGCGTGATTTTCAACTATCAAAGTTAGTTCAGCTCAGCGATGCAGAATGAAAGAAGGATTTGAAAATTGAAATCACTACAGCAAATTTAAATATTATCAATTAGAACAATGTGTCCCAAAGTTTCAACCGTCCATTTTTGACATATTTTTTTTTTATTTTCGGATTATGGAACCGTCAAATGTGATCAAAGTATTTCTGCCTATACTTTTTCTCCTCTTCCTCTTATGTGGCGGCTGGAATAGATAGCCTTATCTATTATACGCCGCCCGTAGAAAATAATTCCAGGCGCTTCGATCTTCTGAGCTTCTCCTCCAATTCGTCACACTAAGCTTCGATAATATTTCAAAAACCTGGTCCTTCCAACGGAGTTTTGGTCGCCCTCTTCTGCGCCGTCCATCGAGTTCGTTGTCGAAAAATTTCCATGCCGGAGCATTTGGGTCCATCCGCACAACATGACCCAGCCAACGCAATCGCTGTATATTAATGCGTTTGACCACGTCGATTTCGGCATATAGCTTCAATATGTTTATTTCTAGAGATTGAGTGACTAATTCTGAATCAGCAGCTTTGCTGGTAATATTGGATTTTCTATTTTCCATTTTTTTCATATTTTCTTCAGCTTACCACGATTCACAATAATCTTTGAGATATTTATCGATAATTACTTTGTACATTATATTAGCTTTTAGATTACTTAGATAAGAGCGTTCGTTACCTTTTATAATATTTAAATTTCATGTTTTCAGTAATTAATTCATTTAGTTTATAAAATTCAAAGGTAATAGATTAACTTTAAAAGAAAGTATAAACTTGGAGATTTCTACACGTTGATTAAAAAAAAATTATTTGAATTTCTTATTGTAGTACAATTGGTGCGCCACCCTATGTAATGATTAGAGTCCTCCGAATATTCCCATCATTTCTTCTTGTTTTTTTTAAAAGTTATCCAGTTGATAACTCCTGGTGTACCCCACCCACATGTACCTACTGTTTATCCAAATTGATTTCGGAGCTTAATTAATATTACGCACCTTCGAATACAACATGTATTCTCAATTATTTATTTATACATGGATATCTGTGTTAATTTTAGTACACCCAGAAAAGTACAGCAAGAACAATTCCTGTAATTAAATTAATTTTATGACAATGCATAACGAAAACAACATGAATCGAGAGACGGTAATGCTAAATAAATCTAATGATCGAACCATTGATATAAAAATCCAATCAATTTTCCTTATTTGTTTACGTTAATTGTTAATTCGATGGTGTCCAAACTAGACGATTGAATGAACAGTCAAGTAGCTGGGTGGGAGATGGGATGGTAATCTTACTTTACATGCGTTGCGTTACACTTGCGTTGGTCATTTGTATGTATTAGAGCTTCTCGGAAAATAAATGTATATTTGAACTTAATACTACCATATCCATTATCCTCAAGCGGTTTAATACATTCTTTTTGCTGTTTTTCATTTCAAATGAGGGAGATGAGCTAAACAATCCAGTTATAATTTTATTAGCGACGTATTGAATGTGAAAGTGGATTCATTCACTTGTTCATTTCATATGTGGTGCCATTTAGGTTAATTGTATTATGGCATTAACTGTTGATTGATAAGATATCAAAAAGTAAGCGATTAGATTTATATATGAATACTAAATAGATATTTGAGAATTCTGCAATATACCAATGCGATTACATGCATGGAATGTTAATATATACGGTATTTTCGGTTTATGTGAGTGCAAATACTAACGTAATGTGAAAACAAATCTCACACTTGTGCGAAATCCATTCCATTCTGTAGAGAATTTAAACATAGTAAATTTTTTCCCCAAATACTGAAATAATTCGAAGCACCATTAATCAATTCTCTTGTGGCATGGAGTAGCTATATATTTATTATATTTTGGCAAGGGTTACAGAAATTCATTCACATTCAGGTACAGGCTAGACTAAACTAAATACTCGTAAATCGAATATATTGTATGCTTACAAAGTGCATAATAGTCAGGTCGAAAACGAGTAATGGACTACTGAAAATTATTTAAAACCGAAAAAAAGTTCTATACATTCCGCTAAGGACTTGAACTAGAGGCAAATTAAAAAAAAAAAAATAATTTAAATGTGGTAGTCACATTTTCCTTCTAATTCGCTTTTCATTATGGTTACAGACATAAATAAATAAAACACTTAAATTTGCATCATATATTTAAATTTTAAAGATAATTTCATGTAAATGTTGTCCGCGGATCCGTATCAAAATGTCCTTTAGGAAGGTCAAATTTTTCGTCACTTTTTCGAGCATTTCGGCCTGTATTCCACGAATAACGCGTGCTATGTTATCCTGTAAGGTTAAAATAGTGTTCTGTTTGTCCACATAGACTAACGACTTGACATAACCCCACAAGAAATAATCAAGAGGCGTTAAATCGCAAGATCTTGGGAGCCAAATAGAGAGATAAGCTGCTCACCAAATTCATCCCTCAACATATCCATTCTTTCACGAGCAGTGTGGCATGTTGCACCGTCCTGATGAAACCACATGTCAATCAAGTTCAACTCAGCCAATTGGTGCAAAAAAAAAATCGCGTATCACGGCTCGATATCGTTTACTGTCGACGGTAACGTTTCTTCCACGGTTGTCTTTGAAGAAAAATGGACCGATGATGCCACCAGCCCATAAGTCACACCACACTGTCGGTTTTTCGGGGTGCATCGGTCATATATGGCATGTGACTGTTCATCACTCCAGATGATACAGTTTTGCTTGTTTACGCTTCCGTTCAGCAAGAAATGGGCCTCATCTCTGAACACAAATTTTCGAAAAAAACAGCGGATTTTCATTGAGCTTTTGTAAGGTACATCCACCAAAAATTATTCGTTGTGGTAGGTCATTCGAATTCAATTCTTGCGTAAGTTCAATTTTATAGGCTTCTAAACCCAAATCGACGTGTAAACTTTTCCTTGTGGTTGAGTAACACATGTCCAATCGCTGAGAACGGCGACGAATTGACATTTCACGATCGTCACGGTCGCTACGGCTGCAATATTTTCTTCGGTACGCACTCTACGCATGCGAGTCGATGGTTTTATGTCCAAAAAAAGTAAATTTAGTATGAAATTTGAAGATAACAGCACGAATTGTTGATTCAGAAGGTCGATTATGACGATCATAAAATGGTCGTATCAAACGATGCACATTTGTCGGAGAGCACGAATTTTGATAATAAATTTCAACGATTTCCAATCATTGCTCGTTAGTTAGTCTTTCTATGATAAAATGGCGCAGTATACTGTGCACTTTTCACTTTGACAGATGACGTTTGAATGCCATTACCAACCAGTGCTGCCAACCTGAGAAACTTAAATCTTAAAAAATCACCCTGTGCTTTACCTGATCATAGCCGGGAAATTCAAATAACGCATATTGGCCCTTCTGGAACCTCCTACATCAATCGGTCGATTACCCGAAATGCAATTTTTCCTGGTTACTTCTAATTCGAAGACTGCAGTAATCTAAATTTTTAAAAAATTGTCTCAATATTTTACTAGATCGTAGCCGGGAATAGCAAATAATCCATATCGGCTCTACTGGAACCTCCTATAGCAATCGGTCGATTACCGAAAATGAAATTTTTTCTAGTTACTTCTAATTCGAAGACTAAAGTAGTCTAAATTTTTGAAAACTTTTCTCAACTTAACATTTTACCATATTGGAGCCAGGTATTGCAAACAACCCATATCGGCTCTTCTGGAACCTCCTACACCAATCGCTCGACTACCCGAAATGCAATTTTTCCTGATTACTTCTAATTCACAGACTGCAGTAATCTTAAATTTTTGAAAACTTGTCTCAACTTAATATTTTACCAGATCGTAGCCGGGAATAGCAAATAACCGATATCGGCTATACTGGAACCTCCTACAGCAATCAGTGGATTACCGAAAATGCCATTTTTTCCTAGTTATTTATAATTGGAAGATTGCAGTAATTTAATTGCTGTCTCTTGTATTGTTTTAGAATAGTTGAAAAATCTCTCATATATTGTTCTCTTTAATCCATACATTCTTTATTTCATATCTTTTACTAAGTTGCACTGAATTCAGTAAAATTTGATGTACATTAAGCGTACTTTTATATCTAGCAGAATCCCATTAAAAGTTTATATGCAAGTATTTATATGCAACTTCAAAGTGATAACAATAATATTAATTTTAGCAAATTAATCGTTCGAAATAGTGAAATGCATTGTTTTTTAATGGGATGTTGTGATGTAATGGAAAATTGTGTGCAGCACAAAATTTCTAAAACACGAACTTTAGAGACAGTTGTATTAAGATAAAAGATACGAAATATTAGAGTAAATGATAATACACAAATTCTTTTACATCAGTATAATATTATGAATCACAGTAGTCAGTTTAATAATGATCGGTAGTCTACTATATCAAATCTCTTTTTGAAATCATAATTTTAATTTTTTTAGGATCATATACTAAAAAACTGAAAAATAATTGTGAATGGTTCTTAAATTGTAAGTACTTGCCTCCTATGACAACCTAACGTCGATTTTATTGGTGTCTTAATTTTCTGTTATAATCGATGGGATAATTGTGGTGCACATCGTGATATTTGACATTCAAATATGCATCTATTTATATTTGATATTCAATATTCAATAGCTCTTAACGAGGAAGGGAAATGTTTCCAAACCATACCCAAATTTGACGAATTTGACGAACCATCATGTAGGTTGTTGTGAAATCTGTATGGAATCTGTTCGTTTGAGTAGTGAACAATTACTTTTGGGGAATAAACAGTTGACCCACGGCCTTCAACACATTGAGACTTAATGCTGCAATTCCAGCACCTTGGATATCTAATCATCATTAAGTTACATTTTCACTCAATGTATTTTGAAAATTTCCTTCAAAATTTGTTTGATGCAAGTGAAGAAGATATCCGCATTATGGAAGAACGATACCAGGACTACTAAATTGAGAATTTGGCGGCTGATTACTGCTGGAACATCCAGAGTACTATGCCTTAGATGGCGATACTTATAGCTCAATAATGGATCTCGACTTTGAAACTGATATATTTTTCGGAAAAGTTTGTACCCTTCTTATCTCATTATAAAGTGTTGCTATTGAAAAATGGAATTAAAATTCGAAATCAGTAAGGTGAATTCCTTTAGTTTCAGGTATCAAATTTAATATAACAAAACCACTGTTTATCAGCCTTATGATAAGTTTGTGTGAGTGATCTATAGGTGAAAAAATGAGATGGCAAATTTTGAGCTATTGGGTCGTTCGGAAAGTTCGTTCGTTTAATTCGTTAGTTAATCATACGTCACTTCTCATGACGTAGAGTTCCTTCAAACACTATCATAACTTCCTCCCACTATTTCTCCAAGCGGTTTACTATTATTTACTTTGTTCGTGTTCTAGTCGTAAGAGGTTACAGCGTTCAAAAAAAAAAAAAACAAAAAAAAAAAAAAAAATGAAGTGTTAAAAAGTGGAAAAATGAGGGGAAAAGAACATTTTATACATATCACGCTGTATTATTTTCGAAAAAGGAAACGAAGCCAAACAAAAAATAATATCTGTTTACGGAAAAAAACGCACCAAATCAAAGAACTTGCCGACTTTTCCGTAACGCACTTTCCCACACCAGGGCGAACAAAAAAATTGGAGAAAGCCAGTCGATTAACCATGCTCTTCTGAAATTCAATTGTTCATCTGCAATTTGTAATTAATAAACTGCATTAGTCTATAGTTTTGGCAACATATTGATCTATCGGGTGGTTCGGAAAGTTCTTTCGGTTTTTAAAAGAAATGTATTTACAAATGTATATACAAGAAAACAACTATTTTAATCTGTTACGTAATCTCCCCTTTTTTCATAATTTCTTCCTATCTCTCTGGGAGTTTTTTAATTCTTCTCTCATAAAACTCGGGTGGTATTTGTGAAAAAAAGCTTTCAATTCGATTTTTCACTTCCTCGTCGTTTGGGAAATTCAAATCCTTCAAGTGGTTGCTCAGACTGCGAAATAGGTAGCGAGGTCTTGGGAGTACAGTGGGTGAGGTAAAGCTTCCCACTCAAAGTCTAAAAGTTTTCATGGGTCCGCAAGACAGTGTGAGGCCTGGGTGAAAGAGTGAGGTACCCACACATAGAGGTTGCTCACAAATGCGGCTTCTTTTATGACCCCGTGAACGATTGGGATTGAGTTTTTGATTATTTCTGCTATTCCCCTAACTGTTTCACGGGGATTAACAATAATTAAATCTCTCACCTCCTTGGAAACAATTTCTTTTGATTGTCTTGATCTGGGAGGTCCATTTCGGAGAAGTCGCTCGTAGAAATCTCTTAAACCATTTCTGGCAAGTTCTTTCATTTGATCCGTTTTCTTTGTAAACAGACTTTACGTTTTTCCTTTTCGAAAATAATGCAGCATAATATGCCTAAAATGCTGTTTTTCGCTCATTTTTTTCCACTTTTAAAACTTTTTTTCAAAACGCTATAATCACTCACGACTAGAACGAGAAGACAAGTAAACAATAGTAGACAGTTTGGAGAAGCAGTGGGAGGAGGTTATGATGGTGTTTGAAGGAACTCTACGTCATGAGAAGTGACGTATAGTGAACTAACGAATTAACCGAACGGACTTTTCGAACAACCCAATATAGTTGTCTGTACATCTCGAGAGACGTCGGTAAAACATACGTACCCCTATTGGCAGGTCCCTCGCAATTGGCCACATATTCCTAGATTCATATCTTTCAAACAATTACTCTAAATTCAGTCAATATTTTCACTCATCATATGTTTTGTGATTCTCTTCTAATGTCACTCTATTTCCTAATTAATAGACTGTAATTACTTAAATTTTTTGCAATTGGTAATAATTTTTGGTAAAATTTGAATAAACCGACCGGATAACCTCCTCCTCTGTAGTATCTCCCATAAAACAACGTTAACTTATCAGTCATATTTTCTAACTAGAATCGTATATGTTTTTCACTTTCTTGCATTCCATCCGCTGACACTTTCAAGCATTGCGTGAAATTACATAAAAAAGATAACAGTCAACAAGCTTACACTTTTTGCCTCGCAAACGACGTATTCGTATGTTGAATGTGCCGGAATTCTAGCTCATTCAGCACAAGCACACATTGGCCTGCACCCACATATACGCTGGTGGCAGACAGCATGAGACGTGGAGCGTCAGTATGTTCAATGTTGCCAACTTGCGGGGGAATAAAAGCTTAAATTGTAAAATGCATTAATGTTTAGTAAAATTTTGGGAATCCTCCACTTTCTCATTTGGATGTTATATATTTTAACATGTCAAATGATATAAAACTGCACTCCTCCTGGTGAACGTATAACTATTACTTTATGTAAAGAATATGGCAGATCAAACAATAATAATAATAATAAAAACACCAAGTTGGCATCCCTGAATGTCTAGGTATTGGTGTGCCTGTAACTGACGTGAACATTTCGCCACCACTTAGTGCCACTCAACACTTGTAAGCTTGTCACTTTAAGTTTCTAAACAATTTGTTTGTGTTGGTCATGTGTTTTTAATACGATTTTCTGTGATAGGAAAAATAGCATTTAAGTGAGAGTTTCAAACAAAATAAAACAAATTAATCAGTTAGTGATGGAAATTGTAGCACGCATTCGAAACTGATCTATTATTTTGGTTATTGAATCCTTAATTGTCAATTCTTTAGATTTGTTGAATATCAAGTAAAGAATTCCTTTGTTTGACACGATGTAAGTCGACTCTATGTACATATAAGTCGAAAAGACAATATATCCGTGGAGAGTGAAAGTTTGGTGAGAATTTTGGAGAAGTGTGACACTATTCGTCTACTTAAAAAATGCTGAAATTGAAGACATGAACTTGGATGATGATTACTTGTAGCAAAGTTTGAGAAGATTCGATGATGATGCAATCACATGAATGGGAAGATGTTCCATAAATAATGGGGATATTTTGGTCGTTCTAATAAAACCTTAATATTCCATAAGAAATGAGTTTTTGTTAATTTTCTTAAGCATAAGCTTCGTTTTTTCGTTAGTTTTCACTTTCTGGATAGAATGATAAGCGTTTTTTTTTTTTTGAAGTGGTATCAAAAGATATTTCATATGAATTTTTTCACTTCTCGCGGTACTGCATAAGATTAGATATTTCAAATTGCGTGAAATTATAAACGATAAATAAAATGTATGATAAATAAATAAAACTTGTATGCTTTCCTGTCAGTTAATGCTAAAATATGTACGAATATTCAAAAAAAAAAATCTTTTTTAAATAGCATAAAGTAACATAAAGAGCTCTTTAACATTGTAATGAATTTTCACCCAATTAAAAATGACTGTTAAAAGTTCTGTGAAATATTCTTATAGCTTAATTTTTTTTATGTCCATACAGCAAAATTATTTTACGATTTTGATTGCAGAATTTGGTGTTTTACTTCGTATTTAATATAATATGTTAAACAATCAATTGTAATGGAGCATTAATAGTTAAATATATGTTGCTAATGTAATTAGAGATTAGAAAGAGTTTCATGACATTGATTTATAAACCTGAAAATAATGAAAGCGTAATTGAACTCTTATTTACTTACCATGTTCAAATCTAATTGACATCAATTTTAAGAAGCATGCCCTGCCCTTCTAACGGAGATTTATTCGACCTCTTTTGCCCCGCCCATCAAAGACATTTCATGTTCTAGCGTTCAGGTTCCTCCGCCGCACAATTTGAACCAGCCAACGCAATCGCTGTCTTTTGTCCCATTTGACCAGACCATGCCGATATAAAGCTCATACATGGTACATGGTACTCTTCGTTATCGGTGGACGATTTATATATTTTCTGAAATATTTTTCCATCGAAGGTTCCTATCACTAACATGTAAAAACAACATTAGTTGCAGTTGGTGTGAATAACGAATTTGTTTTAAATCGCTTGCTTAGCACATAGTAGCATCTGTTTTCAAGCAGCACTCTTCTCCTAGTCTTCAGGTTTAATTAATTAGTTTTATTCAGAGCGAAGCCGAGATATTTTGATTGACCAATCACTTCAAAATTGTAGTTGTCAATGTTCACACAGGGTTCTAAATGAATAGACTCTTCATTTGTTGAAACAAACAAATTTCTGTTGGTCTAGTTTGCCACTCGATTCATTTTTACCGATTCTTTCTCAGTGCTGGAGGAGACTGTAGCAACATATCGTAGTTTTCTGCTAGTACACTGCAGAATGTTTATATCATCGACATTTGCATGTAGCAAATGTTTTTTTTTTTTTTTTTGAGGTAATACCTGTCGCGTTAACTACAGCTTTCCGACACGACAAGCTATCGCTTTGCCTAACTCCTCTTTCTTTGTGTAAAACGGTTCAAAGGCCACGGGGGTTTCACGTGCGTTTCGCCGTGAAAGCCTTACCCACGGTGTGAGACTCACTGGCCATATTATAATGCGATTGCCAACGTCCCCCTTGGATGGTCAAGTTAAACCTTCACTATCTAGGAATGGGCGCTGACAATTTTAGGAGTATGCTACCGCAATTGTCAACCCTTTTTTTCCAGCCAGAATATACCAAATTGATTATTCTAGAATGGAACATAATCTCCATCCCCAATTAGGTCTATCTTACCACCTCTGCTCTTCTATGGGTCTGTAGCACAAGGTTGCAATGCAATCCACATTCGAGCACAAAATCTCTACCAGCGATTTTGGTATCAATCACAACCCGCTAGGGGTTCTACACCAAATGATCAGGCGGGAACTCAGTCTCGGGGCCCCCTGATTCCCACGCTACCGGCCAAACTCAACAGTTGGAGCTGTGCAGCAAAAGCAAAAGCTGGTACCAAATTTATGATTTATTAGGATTTATGCACCACACTTCACGAGATTGGTCGTCCTGTGGCAAAAGAGTACAAACTGGACATTTTTTACATATCTGCACGTGCGGAGACCTGAGGTAG
Organism: Philornis downsi; assembly: GCA_019455685.1. NCBI lineage: Eukaryota > Metazoa > Arthropoda > Insecta > Diptera > Muscidae > Philornis > Philornis downsi. The sequence goes on along the minus strand of JAHXMU010000118.1, from coordinate 4,207,694 downwards.
ATGGTATGGTCGATACTACATTGCAAGGAAGCAATAAACTCGCCGGTAGGAGACAGGGAAAACTACAAATCCGTTCCGACGGTGAACGGCAATCATGAAATATAGACATAGGACAAACCCAAGCCTGTCCGTACCCCCTGAGAGATGAATAAGATGCAGATGACTGGGCACGAACCCGAGACCTGCCCGTGTGTATCCCTATCACCCTCGTTGCCAGATAAAGCTTCTGGCCAAACTCTGTAGCTAACCTACGCCCAGTTTCAACCCCTTGCGGTAAAGCGACTGGTGCTCCAGCACACGAGTAGCAGCTACCGGCTGTCAAGCTGAACGAGATTCGAGATCAGCATGATCTCAACAGTTTTGCAGCCGCTCAACCCCTAGGTCAGACTGCTTTAAAAAGGTCAGCAGGCCCACTTCCCACAATTACGTCACAGTGATTTTACGCCTAGCAAACGCTCTGAAAGCAAACACCGTTGCTCTGGCCAAAACGCCCTGGGTAGAGAGCATGTTGCTGACTATCCAGTCATCATTTGCACAAAACATGCCGCCAGTTTTCGATTGGTGCACCGCAATTGCACGACTTGCAATCGGAGAGGGCTCTCTTATGTAGAAAGGCATTAAGTGACCCATGTCCCGTTAACAAGAAACCAAGACAGAGATTAAAACCAAAGTCAGGATTTCTCCCAACCTAACCTAACTTCTGGTAAAAACCTAAATGTAATTCGTCCGTTATGATGCTCTTCCCAACGTGTTTGCGGAGAACGAGCGTCTTAGGGGGGAGCTGGTAGGAAGGGCCAGTGTGGCGATTCCTACTGGTGGACGTTCGGTGGTTGCAGTGGCAGAGAAAATCTCGCCTCCTGCAGCAGTAGCTGTGGCTCCTGCGGTCCCTGTGGCCCAGTGCAGCTGCTGTGGAGGGGGGTTTTCCCAGCCTGCCGCCACCGAAGCCAGTGGTGGAAACCTGGTCAGTAGTGGTCAGGAGTAGGGGCAAGGAAGCTACCTCCAAGGAGGTGGCTAAGAAAGTGATGGGCGAAGTGGCGCCAAGTTTGAAGGTGCGAGTGCACCAGATGGAGGAGATTAGGGGTGGGGGTGTGGGGTATCATACGCACCCCCACTGTTGAGGAGAAGCAGAAGGTGCTGTCCAACAGCAAGTTTGGGGAGGTAGGGTTGGAGGTTGTCTCCAATGAAAAGTTAGGGCCTCGGGTTGTGGTCCAAGGGGTTGATCCGCGTATTTCCGTCCAGGAGTTCATGGACGACTTATACGCCTTGAACCTCAAGGGCAAAATAACTCGGGGTGAATTTGACAAGGGCTCGTATAGTTTTCACCATATCAGACTGTCGGTATGTGTGACATTGGTATATGTTGCCATCCTTACTCTAGCACTCCTTCCATAACGGTTTCTGTTACTTAAAAAGTCGGTGAACATTACTTATAGCGTTCCCTAACAGGACGCGTTATAATTGGAAAAAGTTTTCTGAGCGAGGCAGTTGCCTTGGGATGCCACTGTGTGTCAGGAACTTTAGAAGACCGAAAAACATGAGATTATTTACTACGTGCGACATAAAATATATAAGAATTTATATTCTAGCCGCCGTCTATGTAAGTAGGCATCTCTAGGAATGTACTTCTTTAATTTCACAATTCTAACCACAGTCTTTCATTTTGATCGATGCCACCATTTCTGCCTCCTTCCTTTCTTTTTGTATGTGTTTCGAAATATTCCCTTTTGCGGCCACTGTATTCTTGGATTTGTGTGCAGAAGCAAATTTACGATTTTAGTTTTAGTCCTTTGCTATGAGTGACGTTACAAATTTCATCCCTTTTATACCCTTATTTTCCCCTTAAAGTACGAACTTTGGCACATAACTTCCTACCATCCGCCCACGTTATGGGAAGATAAGCACGCTAATGATGTTGATTTTAGCTTTAGTTATTTCTTCCAGGTGGAACAAATAACTGCTGTTTTATCCCCTAAAAGCCTAAATTTCAAAAATTGCTCGTATGTGTTTATCTTAAATTAAATAAACCTTGATTCAACATATTCTTATGCACGATTGCGCTATTATTGTACGTCAATAAGTAAATAAAATGTAAATTAAGGTGCAATCCTTGACATTTGGGAAAATGGCTGCATAGTCTCTATCTCTATGTGTTATCCTACATCATAAACAGACCTTTTTTAAAAGGAGACATTTTGTAAAACTGCTGTGGCTGAATTATTAAAAAGAATCATAAAATTGTAATATCGATCTACAGTGTCTTCTTTCTTCATCTTGGATTCTTTGCCGAGTTGCTAAACCTGGTCAGTCTATCGATCAAACAAAGCACATATTTCAGTGTCTAATACGTGCAATCATTAATTTGTATTTTGTACCAGGTTTCATATTTTTAATAAAACGGGAATACAACAATTTCTTTCAATTCCATTTCATTCCAAGAGCCTAATAGCTTGGTATTTCATATACCGCCATATATAACAGATATGAAATATTATATTTTATTGCAAGACGCTTACCTCCTAGAATTGATGTTTTCTCCCAAGAACATAATTAACAAAGTATTTTATTCATATATTTACATTTAAGCATTTTAATATAATAAAATACACTTCTCTCCAAAGGAATTTGTGGCAAATGCCAAGTTAAACCTCTATTATTTTATCATTTTCCCATGTGAATGCGAGAAACCCCCAATGTTACCCACATCCTCTTAATAGCTTCTAGGAAATGTTTAATATTATCAATCTTTGCACGGCACAATCGATTATTTGTATAATTTCGTAATACGACTCATTTTATCTATTTAATTGTTATCCTTCCTGGCGCAGTAACTCCCACCCCAAAATGTGGTTTCAATATCTGAAGAGGTCGCTGTGTGGTTGTCAATCGAAAAAGTAAATTGAATACTTTACAATAACGTCGAATCCGTTTTCTAATATCAACATGAAAATTGTTTATATCCGTTTTAGCATTATACCAATTCGCTCGTTTGTTCGCTCGTTCGATAGCGCCCCACGGTTCTTTGGTTCAGTCATTCAATCAGTCAACCAGCCATTCGCTTCTCTTTTTTGTTATTTATTCATGTTGACTCTTGTGCTTATCTTTGTGCACTTATCTTTGCCTTTAATGTTGTAACGTTATTTCCCGTCGATGATAATGATGAACAGGAGCAGCAAGAACAGGCAACAGCATCATCTGAAGGCACTCAAGTTAATGGTTGTGGGAAAGCTTTGACGGCATTCGCACATACGCACACTCGTGTATACGCAACCAACCTACATCCGTTCATAGACTCATCGACAGACAATAAGTACAACGATTTTCACATGTAGGTGCACATTACAAAAATGAAACTGAAAACTAATATTCCTTATTCGTTCATTCAGAAGTTTAAAGTAATTGCACAATAGTTGCAGCGATGATTTGTTCCGCTTGGGATTTCAAATTTGAAATAATATTGCGTATGCAGAAGTGCTTAAACCTAACTGGAATGCATTCTTGTATCATGCATTATATTTCTACATTTCATACTTGGGATAGGGAGTAGCATGTAATGTTCATTAAGCTTACTTGCGTTGTTATGCTTAGGTCCTTAAGAGATAATTATCAACGTCAGTTTACTTTAATAGCAGCACCTCCGTCATTGAAATGCTATCAACATTATCAAGGTTGTGAAATTGCTTTTGTAGATTTTAGGTAAGATAACGTGTATCAGCTGATTGTTCCTTTCACAATTGTACCTTCAAGTAGGAATATTCTTTTCATTTTTTTTAACACTTCACTTTTTCACTTTTTTAGTGACATACAAGGACGGTCCCGAAAAACACAAGGAAGTTGGGAAAAATTTTCTTAATTTTTCAACTTAATCTTCTTTTAGCTCGATATTCAAGCGATATTCAATAGTTTCTATACCCTGTTTATAGTAAGAACTGTCGAATTCCTTAAAATATCCATCAACCGCAG
>JAHXMU010000118.1:4083305-4203724 GCA_019455685.1 Philornis downsi | reverse complement strand
GAGCAGAATCTGGCGAATAAGGTACGTGATGAAGCATTTCGAACTTTAATTCAGTAATTTTGGCCATCGAAACGGTGGATGTGTGAAATAGAGCATTGCCTCGATGAAACAACATATTCTTTTTCGCCAAATGCCCCTTTTTTTCATAATTTTATAACCTAAACGTTGCAATAAATTAGCATAATATTCGCCGTCGATGGTTTTTTCATTCTGAAGATAATCAATAAAAATAATCCCATGCGCGTCCCAAAGTAAAGACACCATGAACTTGCCCGCAGATGAAACCGTCTTCGCCTTCTTTGTGCATGATTCTTCCATTGCTGTCCACTACTTTGTCTGTCTCTTTGTCTCAGGTGTGAAGTGGTAGACCCATGTCTCTTCCTTGCTTATAAATTGACGCAAAAATTCGGCCTTATTACCCTGAAACATCGCAAAACACTCTACTGAAACATCTTCACGACGCTGTTGTTGCTTTATTGAAAGCAAGCATGGCAGCCATATTGCGCACAGCTTTCTCATCTTTTATTATTCGTTCAATACGCGATGTCTATCACTTTTTGAAATACCATTTTATGGATTTTCTTAACCGTGTCTGGCGTAGACACCACAATTGGTCGACCGGTGTTCGTCTTGGCAGCTTGTGCGGCCTCGTTTAAACTCTGCTATCCAATAATTTACAGTTGTGAAGGAAAGAGCAAACTCCCCCAGAGTAGAATTTAGCTCAGCTTTAATATTCAATATTCACCTTATGTGGATGCCGGGCCACAGGGGCACACCAGAGGACTTCATTGCGGACAAGCTGGCAAGACTAGGGACAACCTTACGGACTCCAGTCGAGTTGGAGTCCATGGGCACGCCACTAGCCACTTGCAAAGTCCTACTGCCTACTTACTCAGGCTGTAATCAATCCAAACAGATGTGGTCTCGCCTAGATCTGAAGGATTCACACACACTGATGTTGTTGTCAAGGCCTGATGTTTCATTACTTGTATCCGTCATGACGGGAAGACATCCATGATTGGAAGACATGCAGTGAGATTGAAGGTTGCGACTAGTGACTTCTGCAGGAGTTGTAGGGATGAAGAGGAGGAAGAGTCCATAGAACACCTCGACTGCAATTACCCCGCCCTGACGAACAGGCGAGAATCAACAATAGGCTCTTATCTCTTCAGGGATCTAGGAGATGTGGACGATACAAATAGTGTCCGACTTAAGAGCTTCTTGAGGCACTCAGGATTGTTCAACGGGGGAAACTAGGGACATCCATATCTCTAGTTTGGGTGGTATCATGATGGACTATACAGTCTAAGTTAGCATGTCCATTCAGACTGCTACACTGATCTAACCTAACGTAACCTTAATATTGGTTGGAATGAGACGTTTCAAATGGAAATATTCAATTACATAACGGTGTCCAATTTGTTCCTTGTTTACAAATTCACTTAGATCGTACATTTTTGACAGTTCAAATAAAAATATTAAACAACGTGGTGCCTTGAAATTTAAAACATATGTGCTGTAACGTTGCCGCTTTTCACCAAAACAATTTTTTTCAAACTACTGGCAGCATCTAGTTTTCTAGTTTGGGGTCCTCCCTTGTATTGTATACATTGAGCTTTCGTTTGACTAGAATTTGACAATGCAAATAGACCGCTAATTAAACCGTTCTAGTACCTCCTATACGAATTGTCTTGAATTGTATACACAAATTATGGAATGCCGGCAAAGTAGCCGTACTCATTCTAATATCGCTGATTCAAACGATCGATTTATTCCACAAAATCTTAGCTATATGTCTCGCTAACTGTTGAACAGTATGCAGACAAATTTACCATGCATTATGCGTGTTGTGGACTAAGTTTGAGGAATGACAATGAGAGGATATATACGACACTTCTGGTACCTTCCAAGCGTTTTGGCCGATTTCATGAAATTTAGTTTTGTCTGTTTCAATCCTTAAGCCCTAGTCTGCAATTGCACTTGAATTCCTATCAATAGTATTGCACTATAATGCCCTTTCTGTTAACTTCCACACAAACTGTTAATCTAAGCTTTATATTCCAACAATGTAAGAAGACTTTGGGTGAAGGTAACTCAGTTTACCTGACTGAAATTTCTGTAATGGTTTTGTTAACGCATTAACACTGGGCTTATTGCTTAATGATTTACTTACCAAATGCTGCATAATCGTCAGACATCCTTCGTACCTTTTAAAAATGATAACAGGCATATGAAGTCGTTGATAGGCTCTTACTTTTCAGAATCACAGTATAGTTTGCATCATACACAGAGCTAAAGAGACGATGATATGTTGTACGCTGTCGTTATTTGATGCCGCAAATGAAATTAAACGCTAGCCGCAGTTTCGATGTCTTACATCGGTGACAATGTCAAATTTAAATGACGTGCGAAACAAGAATTTAATTTTCTACTTTCCTCTGTCGTTTATATGCGTCCGGGTCCACGTTGTTGGTTTCTTCTTGCTATCGGTTTTTTCATCAATTGCTTATTCTTCAGAGTTGCGCTCTTATGCTATCATCATCACTAGCTCTAACGCCACCATCATCATCATTATCACCATCAGCATCTCACTGCCGTGTTGGTCGGAACAGTGGCATTATCATCATTACATACTCGTATTTCACTTTATGTACATTACTGCTATTGTAGTTGTCAATACTAGACAATGGTGCTGTTGTTGGTGCCGCTAATGCCGTTGATATCGCTACTGTTGCCCAACATTAGTACTAGAATTGCCCCGGCATTCATATATATCTAGCTGGAATAGATACGTAAATACGTGGTACCAACTGATTTTCACGTGGTTGTTGTTGTTTCCTGAGCACAAGTTGATTTCTGCGTTGGTTTCTCCATCTCCTTTTATTTTTGGCAAAATGACAAATGTGAAGAACAACAACGGAGCAATAAAAAGTGGAGCCGTTCCATAAACCCATCCAAAGGGTAAATGCACAGTAGTCACAGTAGTCTGAGTCATCAAAGTAAAAGCCATTTATAGAATTCCATTGTCCAACAAAATAATCAGCATTTTTTATACATTAGATTTATATCCTTTCTATGGCTTCTTCCATAGAAGGTGAATTTTTTGTTGGCAAATTTTCTCATCGTAATCATGTGAATTAAAGAATTAATGCACGATAAAGGAAGCAGTATTATAACTTAATAAAATTATTTACTATAATTTGTTATCTTTCGCTTAGAAACCATGGCGAAACCATTTAATTATGTGATATCCTAAGGAGCCTAACAGTTTATACGATATCCGTTGGCAGAACTGAGCTTAGTAGAAACTTAATGTGTGGAGAAGTATGCTGAATTTAGTTCGATTAAAAGATAGATATAAATTACGAATATACGAATATTTTATATGGGATATAAAGATTGATATCCAATATAAATATGAATTTTCCAGTTGATTTTTCGCGCTTCAGTTGTACGTTAATCGACGTAAAGCAATGCAACTTGCAACAAATCTAAGCTGCTGCATTCAGCGAATTGGGAATTGCAATGGAAAAGGATAATTTTGATTGCCTGTGGGAGTGACAAAGCAGTGCATTTTTAATCTAAAACAAATTGCACCAAACATAAATTAAGTTAAGAGCAACTTTAAGAACTTTAAGAAAGATGTAATTTAAGAATAAATCCGTTAAATCTGTTATGTGTTTGGGGAGTATCAGAAGCGTTGTGATTAAGCAACTGACCAAATGTAGCAGCTTATCCATTTTTCGGTTTCAAAAGTAAAGTTAAATAAAACACACACAAAGCTGTGATTTCAATGAAATTTTTAATTCATTATTTCATTCAAAAAAGAAAAAAAAAACAAAAATGGGAAAGGAAAAGTTACACCGAAATAATTTACATGATCATTAATGTTAATGCAGTCGTTTTCGTAAATAATTTGGCGTATTGGTATTCGCTTAGGTGATTTATTAAATGCACAATAATCGCTTGAGTTTTTCCGTTATTTATTTAAAATTTTCATTTTTTGAAGAATTTATTACAAACAGCTAAACTTCTCTCCATCTTTTTCAGTAATGCTCTGGTTAGTTTGCTGGATATAATCAGCGCTGCGTCGTCTGCGTAATACGCAGTATCTATGAGTTTTGGGGGTTTAAAATCGACGGTATATATCGAGTACATAATCGGGGAAAGCGTTGAATCCTGAAGTAACCCGGCTGGAATTGATCTCGGCGCTGATTTCGATTTGTTTATAAATACCGTGTAATTTCGTAAGTTTAAGAAATCAACCATAATTCTACTTATACCTATATATTTAGGGTACTTTGCTTTAAGTAACTTGTAGGTGATACCATTGTGCCATACTGTAGCGAACGCTTTTTCAATATCGAGGAGAATGATTCCCGTACATTTTCTATTTCATTTATTCTTTAAAATTTTGTTCTTGATACGACTTATTTGGTGTATGGTGATGTGTTTGCGTTTGATGTCGTTTGAATCACCGCCTCTGGATTGGTTGAAGCAGTTGATCCTTTTGAGGTAGTTTTTGACCACCCTTCTCACATTTCGGGCGGTATCTCGGCAATAACCTGACGAATGTTGGTTGCCAAATGCTCCAACGTTTGGAGATTATCCGCGTAAACACGCTCTTTGAGGTAGCCTTACAAAAAAGAGTCTAACGGCTACAAATCGCATGATCTTGGTGGCCAGTTGATGCCGCCAAAACGTGAAATTACGCTTTCTGGAAATTTCTCATGCCAAAAGCCAAAAATCGGTCGTGTTTTGTATATCATGGCGTGGTCATAATCTTCATTTGCAGGCGGATGATCGGCCACACTTTCAATAACAATGTACATTGCGCTAATGCACGGCGTGATCATATCTAAACGCTTCCCCATTCTCTTGAAATTTCTTTATAATGTTGTCAATTCCTTGCACAGTAGGCCGATTATTACCATAATCGCAACCTAATGCACAAAAAGTGACCAGTGACGTTTGAATCGATCAAAAGAAAGCTACAATGCAGCGAATTTTAATTCAAAGAACTGAATTTGGCAAACACATGATGATGTATGCCAAATTTGGTTAAATTTTGTGCAAACTCTTGTACTCGTAAGACTACAAACTAAGAATATAGCTGTTAAATGATTATGTTTATTTGAGATAGCGGAAGGTGTGTGGCAGCCCGCTTAATTTTCTTTACTGGACCACTGGACTTATTTTAGCCAAGTCTTAATGTGTGCCTAATCTGACTGACGTGAAATTTCACGCATAAATGTATGTAATGTACGAGTATATCATATACCGAGCGTTTTCCATTAGTTTTTTGGTAGCTTTTCGTTGATATTTTTAAAAAATTTTCTTTTGTTGTGTGTAAATGGAATTTTTTGAAGGTAATCGCAACAAATGGTAAACTTCTTAATTTATATCAATTTCGTCAATTTGGTTTCTTTTTTGAACTGTTTTATATTAGTTTTTTTTGGTGTTTTTTTTTTTACTTCCCAATTACAGGCGCATGTTCACTCACATAACTATTCTTTTTTTCGAATTACCCGCATGAGCAGGTGTAGTTCACTTACCGTCTCTGGGAACCAACTAAACTACTCATCGTTTCTGCTTTATTGACGGAGTTACTTGTTGTGACAGTATATGGTTACAAAAATGTACTTAATTTGAGTTGCCAATCAATGTACAGGTCGTATTCAATAGTTATCTATTGTAAATTGATTAATGAAATGTAAAAAGGTAAATTGTAAAATGACAAGTTAAGTTAGTATGCCAAAAACGGCACTTCTCTGCACCACATCATAGCGAGTAGTCATTTTTTACCCTCATCTCGAATTCTACATTAAAATTGCTTATTATAACGTGAACTTCCGTTGTTCACCAATCATTTCATAAGCATTTATGGTAAAGAATAACCTGCTATCCTCAAAGATCTATCCACTATCTCTAATCCCTTGTGGTTTAATCCCTGGTCTTCCTACCTAAATCGTAATACAATTTCTCTTTGTACGAGAGATTGTAACTATCTTAGGCTATACTTCATTTCTATAGCTAACACGCTACCGCAAAACAGGTGAAATCTGCCTTTACCAAAGATACAGTCCACATTATAACAACCACAACTTCGCTGAAGATCGATTGGAATCGACGTCCACCGCTATCATCAAACTCTGTCCAAACGCTAACGTTTGTTCATAGCGATTTTGTGGGGAAGAGACTGAGAGGGCCATAAACGGTGGATTTTTTTCAAGTCTTGCAAGTTAGGTTACTACAGTTTACGATTTAGGAATTGGAAGGAAAAAATTATTTCCGGAAAATCGGTGAATTTTTGTGGAAGTTACCAGAAAAATGGATCGATGCAATTTCTTAGAACATTTTAAGATGGTGCATAAAGATTAACAACAAGACTCAATGGACGTAAGAACATGAAACACGCTTCCTTCTGGATGTTACATTTATCGGTTATCAAGTTGTCTATATCTATGTTCCTTCGGTTGAAGGTGTAAACGCATTTAGTAATCGAAAATTGTGGTTTATTGATAGTGAATAGTCAAATTTGATATGCAATAAAATTATAGAATATTTTAATTCTAAGCCGCCTGCTACCCGAGGGTGCGTTTTTTTGGCAATTCGTAAATTAAGGATGGAAAGAAAGTGTTGCAGTTTGAAATATGTAATTTAAGTGCTTCAAGAAAACATTATATTTTATACTCCACTGAAGATATGCACAAGAAGATTCGCTGCAGTAGTTACTCGTTTGTTTTGCGAACGAATTGCGCTATTCGGTTTATGGAAGTAAGCTGCTGGTTTTACATTTATAAGTGGTGTGAATTTTGAATTTCAAAAGCATAAAAGAATGATTTTTTCTTACTTCTACATAAACTCAAATGAGACAAAAGTGAAAAGTGCGATATTTTAAACACTATTATAAGATAACATATCTTGCTGTGGCTAAATAAATTATCGAAAAATATCCCCAACGATCATTGTAAATTGATCTGAAAGCCCAAATTTCGAACGAGGCAAACAAAAAAAAAGAACATTGTGAGCAAAGTTGCTGATATAAATTCAACTACTTTTACAGCAATATTCGCAAGGCGAGATATCTTTAATTAAACTCTAATTCATTTGGCTTTTTTCAATTATTGTTACTGACTAATTGGCCAGAAATTCGTTGACAATGATAGCATTGTAGAATGTTGTGTTACTATAAAATGAGTGAAGTTTCTTTTTTTAAAATCTGACGGTGAATTTGTTCTCGCAAACACCGTGTAAAGTTCAGATAACATTCTTTATTAATCGTCAGATCTTCTGACAAGAACCTCGAGTACCCTGCGCCGTGAACATATACGAAACAGTCAACATTACTTTGACTTTTGACTAGGTTATCGATTTCAGCCATTCTGAAATGTAATGGTTGCAGCAGGACAGGATTTTTTAATATAATATGTATTTAAATTAATGAATATTATATTGGGCCTGCCTATTTTGTTTCTGCCGGCTCTTTTAGCACAAAGCCACTGGTAACTAATAATTGTCAGCGTCGTCTAGCGAGATAATATTTTAATTAAAAAACCTAGCCAAAAGTATCAGCTAAAGAGGGCTTAGTAAACAATTTTTTTTCTCAAATTTCGTCAGCTTATATTTAAATATAACAGTATTCTTAACCCTATTTTCTTGTGTCCTAATTTCACGCTCTTAAACATTAGCATAGACACATTCTTCAATAATATTCATATTCATACATATTGATACATAAAGTGAATGAAATTCATCTTAGAACGAAATGAATGGTAAAATTTAAAGGTTGTTAAATCACCAAAAGTACAGTACAGAGACTTAATGCGTTTTATGCGTGTTGCTTGTTGTAGCATATTTTCAGCGACCTTCGCGCGACTGACATTTTGTTGAAAATTCAGGACAAAGAATCGCGTAAAATGATGTGAATTGATTTGTGAGATGCAGAAAGTTCAGCAACTTTCTCGTTCAATCTTAAGTGATGAACTTCAGTCATCATTTTTTTCACTATATAGATCCTAACTTCAGTTGAAGACCTTGATGGCCGATCGGGGCTAAGCAAATCCATTACCATATCTTGGCCGCATTAAAGTGCCCGTATTTTTGATGAAATTGATTTGCTGTAAATCTTACACAACATTCTCATCGATTCGGCACAAGAAATCCTATTTGTTAGGAGTAAATTTCTTTGCTCCATATATTTATCTGTTGTAAAAATCGCAATACATATATTTGAAAATCACTGACAAGATCGAGCACTGTAAACAAACTAAATACCACACGGCATTCAAATAATGCGCCGATATAGATGATAGTTTTGCCAACTTATCGACGCGATTGATTTGAGGTTATTTTTTGACAAAATATATAATCGACATGTCAGATTACAATGTTATTTCTGTCCAACTTTGTGCATGTCTTCTTGTTGTACTTTTTAAAGTACTCCCTACTTGGAGTTAAATCTATGTTTGTTATTTGTTAGCAAACCGCCACACTGTCCTTTCTGTACAGAAATTACTAGATATTTATGTAAGAGTGTGTGTTCTCTACAAAAATACGAAAATCTATGGCAGTGCTTGGTGTATGACTAACGCGCTTAAAATCCATCTAGTTCTATGGTGTGTGTGTGTATGTGTATGCCATATATATGCCAGGCCGTGAGAGTTTTTTTTGCGTTAATCTGGTACCCGTATTTGTGGCTCCTAACAGCATATTCACATGTACGTATATTTAACTTGGGAATCTATTTTGTCAACAGTGAAACAATGCTAATAGATTATAGTTTTTTCCAATGGCAGACATTTCTGTATCCTGTGAAATATATTGAGTATCCTCTGTATGGCACACTGTGCGATTTACAGGGGGACACATACACATGCAGGCGTACACACTTAGTTACTATAGGCAATGAAATGAAATTCCTGCTTTTGACTTATTGATGGTGTTCATTGTCTTCGCGTGCAATAAATTTTTATTTGCATTTGTCAAAACCGACACCATTTTCAAACAGACAATCAGGCATATGAAAAAGGAAAATGGAGAAAGAAGGAAAGTAAAACAAATCAGCAAAACGAGGAGCAAAAATATTCTCCATAAGCTTCAAGTAGTGGATTTGATTTTTGTAGCCATAAGGGGGGAAATTGCTAGAGTGGTTAAAATGATGCTTAAAGAAATTTGCAACAAATGCCAATGTAAATCTACCACTGCCGTAGGATATGAGTAACAGTTTCACGTTTGTCATTGTTCATTCATTCTTTATTGCTTCCTTTTATACATACCAGCATATATGTACATATACATAAATATGTATTCAAATTGAATTTTATGTATTTACTACCAAATTCTCGTGAAATTATGCCCATACGAGGGTCCTACAAAAATTCAAAAATAGAGTAACTTTTGCTATAACTCGTAATGCTTCCATAGTTTTTCAGATTGACTGACTTGGCCATACATGTTCCAGTTTTGTGCATCTCCTCAGGGCAATGCGATTTCCCCGAATCTTAATTGTAGGAGGTAATTTTGCAGGTCATCTTATCGTTTTCATTACAGGTTATATATATATGTATATATATATATATATATATATATATATATATATGTATATAGATATATATATGTATTTATATATATATATATATATATATACAGGGTGGGCTATATGAGTGTTGGCAATTTAATTCTTCAATTTCTCGGTAACGCGCGGCGCGGGGTGGCGGTGGGATATGTTGTTCGCTGCGCCGCTTCCTGGAAATTTAGTCGCCATGGAGCCGTACACGGGAGTGCAGCGTGCATTTTGCGTCCGAACGTATTACGAAAACAATAAATCAGTGATTACTGCACGACGTTTGTATCGGCATGAACACGGTTTACACGATTTAAGTGAAGTTCCAAGCGCCAATGTGATACGAAAATGGATCAGAATGTTCGAAACAACCGGCTCAACAGTACCAATTACCGTTCGTGGTCGCCCAGTTTCTGCAAGATCAGCCGACATTGTGGAGCGTGTTCGTGTTTCAGTTCAGCGAAATCCGCAACAGTCAACACGTAAGAGAAGTCAGTCTTTGGATGTCAAAATAACAACTTTACGACGAATTTTGAAACGTGATTTGCATTTGAAGGCCTATAAGATTCAGATAGTCCAAGAATTAAAACCCGATGATGCCAATAACCGACTTAACTTTGTCAATTTGATGCTAGAGCGGTTCAACAATTTCAACAACGTGATTTTTAGTGATGAGGCCAATTTTCACCTTAATGGCCATGTGAACAAGCAAAATTGTCGGTTCTGGTCCGAGAATAATCCCCGACGCTTGCATGAACGTCCACTTCACAGCCTTAAGCTTGTCGTGTGGGCTGGGATAACGTCAACCGGTATTATTGGACCGTACTTTTTTGAGGACGAAAGAGGGCATGCGATGACGGTTAGAGCGAACAATTATTGCAACATGCTAGCAGACTTTTTGGTGCCAGCTTTGCAAGAACTTCAAGGCAATACCTCGAGGATGTGGTTTCAACAGAATGGGGCCACATGTCATACGGCTAGGGTATCCATACAGCTGCTGAAAAATGTTTTTCCTGGAAAAGTCATTTCGAAAAGGGGGATATTGAATGGGATTCTATGGGGCTACCTCAAATCGGTAGTCTACGAGAATAATCCGACCAATTTAGAGCAGTTGAAGAGGAACATTATTCAGGAATGTAACAAAACACCGAGAAAAACTTTTCAACGAGTTTTCCAAAATTTGCGACTTCGGTTCCAAGAGTGTCAAGTAGCCGAGGGAAGCCATTTGGACAACATTATTTTTAAGCCTTAAAAATTCCCATGCTTCTGCTTTTTAAAAATACAAATATATTTTTTTTATGTTTCGTAGTTTTTTTTAATTGAATATTTAAACCGCCAACACCCTTATGGCTCACCCTGTATAATATATTTATATCTATATAAATATAAATATTATATTTATATATATTATATATTTATTTAAATAAATAATTGTTTTTTCAATTATGTTACTTTTTTAGTCGATTGTAATTCGTTAAGTATTAAATGATGTGCCATGATTTATGAAGTATTTTGTGCACTTAATGAAGATTTGTATTTGCGCCTCAGAATGAATCTATGCTAGCTGATAAAAATATTAATTGTCGTAAATTTTCATGAATCTTTTTTAAGACTTGATACAGCCTAATATTTGATCAAATTGTAGGCGGAGGTTGTAAGCGAGCTATATCGACACACATCTCTTTGTGCCTCTTATCCGATATTAAGTTTTTTCCTACAAGCGCCTCATTTATTGCCCGCAATAATCCAATTTTTTCTATTGCGTGTGTTCCTACTACTTGACAGAATTTAAAACGGTTGACCGACTAGTAAATGCCTTCCTTCCCACACAAGTGAAGTGAAGTGTGTTAAAAAAAAGTGAATTTTCATTTTTCTCCAAAAATATAGATTTATTAATCAATTTCAATTTTATCTCCTTCAAAGTAGTCCCCTCAGATATAATGCACTTGTGACAGTGATTTTTCTAATCCTCGAAGCAGTTCTGATATGCACTTTTTGGTATGTCCTTGAGCTCTCTCAGCGATTCGGTTTTTATCTCCTCAATCGTCGCAAAACGCCGTCCTTTCATGCGTGCCTTCAACCCTGGGAACAGGAAAAAGTCGCAAAACATTTCAAATAAACCATTAATTGATCCAAATGATGTTCTTTTTCCGCCGCTGGGCCTTTTTTTAGAACTTTGTCAAGTTTCAGGACAGAGATGGTGCAGCATTTAAATATTTGTCGCGGGTTTTTGGTAGTTTAAGCTTAACTATGTCTGTGTGAAATTTCATCATTGCGGCAAAAACGGTGTAGGCGATTCACTCTGTTTCTACAAAGCCACCGGTTTGGTAAGGCCGTCAGCTGTCAAATAACTGTCATCTGAAGTGTTATTTATTTTGTCGCATATGCGGCTCTAGGAACTCAGAAGTGATTGTGATTGTTTGGTGGTCTAGAGGTGTCATTGGCCCTATTTTTTCGAAAACTACCTCAAACGTTCCAGAGACGATCATTCAAATAGTATTGTATTTCGCACATAATGGGAAGGTCCAAGCATTATAATGAAATAAAAGTTACATGGAAATTATAGCTTTACGTGTGTTTTATTGTTTTGGGACAACAAAAAAAAAACTCTACTTAAATGGGGACTGGATAGGAAAGTTTCACTTCGCGATGGTATATGTTAGGAGAGGAAATTTCTGTAATCATGTTAAATGGTTTGTTAAGAGAAAAATCGAAAGGGAGGTTAAAAAGTTGAAAATAAATGCATTGACAACTTCGGCGCTAAGTGCAAAATTGGGAATGTTCCAAGTTTGTCATAAATAATAACAAGACTGGTCTATCTCTCGGTGGTGGTTCATCTCAATTTTACAATTAATATGTTGTTAAACGCTAAATTTATTCAGTTAATCAAGAATTAACGAATCCAAGTTATGTCGACTAAACAGGTTCTATTTCTATTTATCTGTTGTAAAATTCGCACTATTTTGCTCACAAATGGGAATAAATTTTGTCAAAAAACTATCAAACATTGTCCCAGTTTGGTAAAACTATCCTTAATTATGATGGAAAGTTTGAGCGGGCTGTGACAAAGAATAAAGTTTATAAGGTCATAGTTAGATTTCTACAATGGTAAAAGTTCATTATTTTGTCAATAGATGGCTTTAGTAATCGATTATCTCTAGTTGTATAGGTGCGATAGGGTTATGCTATTTGGCGTTAGAAAAATTAATTTCGTACCCAAAAAACTGCATTTACAGTTTGTGATTGCCTAAGAATGTCACCGGTAAAGAGAAAATGCGCCATATTTTATAGTTTTTTTACGGTAAATGCGAAAACGGCATTGAAATGTAAACTTGTGACCAATCACTCACAATCACGATTTTGGTTTGATTGATTCCCTTCTGGCAAAGATGATGTCAAAGATGCACCACACTTCGGAAAGATAATTGTCGATAAAATAATGAAAATTTGTCAAGTTCGACAATCATATTAGCACTGTTTCGATTATTCAAAATCTAAACACTGTACAAAAAATTGTTTGAAAACCATTGAATATGGCTGGACACAAAAGGAAATTCGGTATATTGATGCCTTCCGAGTTAACGTTAAATAACCTTGTGGACCGAATTCCTATTTTCAAAATTGAATCTCTTCTGCAGCGGATGCTGACCAGCGACGAAAAGTGAGTCATTTAGGGCAACATCAAGCGGCGCAAACTGTGGATCCCCATATTGCCAAATTCTTAATTCGGTTCTGTACTGTGAACAGTTACACCATTTGAAGGAATCGCCAAAAGGGGCATATTTTGGCCAATAGGAGAAGACTTGTGTTCAATCAGAACAATGCCAGGCCTCACACATCGGTTAGGACTCGCTCAAAGCTCCGGGAGCTTTGTTGGGAGGTTCTTATGCAACCATCTTATAGTCTGGAGATCGCACCACGAAATTGTCGACTGTCCCTGGTTATGACGATTGATTTTGTTGGAGGAAAATTGTAATTATTTGCCAATTAGGACGGGAAATTTTTCAAACAGTTTATCGAACAAAACGGTTCGTACTCGTACATGACTTAAATTAGATCAATCTAATTATGCTTAATAAAGTTTTCAATGTCATGTAAGAATAGTGGGTTACTAGAACATGTGAATACTAAAAAGCCTTCAGAGAGAATCATCGACAAGTTTGATATCTTTATCTTCATAAACCTGCAATTGCCACTGCGGTGTATTCGAATTGAGTCGATTCAAGCGATAAAACAAGAATTGATGTTTGAATTAGAGGCCATCTCGGGAAGCTCATATATGAAATATTTTGAAGAATAGGAAAAAAAAGTTGAAATGCGTGCGCTGCTTCAAATGGACCCTACTTTGAATGTCACAGAGATATTTCCCCTGTACTTGCTTAATAGAATGTATACGTTTAAATTAGATAAATTTAAGGCGATGGTCGAGTTTCGTACCTACGCATATTACTATTGACGTTTTTAGTTTTAGTTTTTTTTTTTTGTCTACCTTTTATACATATTACATCAGATTATAAATGAGATCTATCGGAATTGATCTGGGTAAATTGATTTCTTTGCCAAAAGCGTTATAATTTAATTAAAAACGCAGAATTGTCATCGTCTATTATCTATTAACTTTCATTAACGTAATAAAAAATGTGAAAAGTTTATTCAATACTCGTCGTAACTTTAACTGCAAGTTCTTGATTTGATTAAAGAAAATTATTGTAAATATTCACAATTTTGGCGATTAATCATTTTGATGGCAGTTATTGTGTCTCTTGAGGGGTAGATAATAAAACAGTCTATGTAATGAAAATAATATAAATGGCCATTTGGGTGTATGATAATTAATTCTAGTCACAATCAAAGTTTATTTTCAAGTATTCTATTTAATTACTTTTATTTAATCTAATTTAAGAAATCCAAATGGAATATATATATTTATAAAATTAGTTCCCTAATCACAACATTAACTTTTTTAATAGTTTAAAATGCAAAGTCGTTTAAAATAAACGATTTTCCTTTAAGAGTTTTTACAAGATGCTAAGAGCGATACAATCAAATGAATGGTTACCATCTCAAAATTGGGACAGGAAAAGAATATCGTTTAGTCTGGTTTTATTTATGGACCTTCTAAGCATTTATTTTATTATTTCAGTGCTTTTGCTGTTGATATTTTTAATACGAAAACAGCTGGAAACACTTAACGCATTTGACAACATCAGAAAGCCACATTATCACCCGCTGAGCACACTACATATATTTACCATATTACCCAGTTCTCCGCAATAGGAGGAAATATACGCCATGTCCTAAGCTATTGCGCACAGTGTTTAGGAACGAAATTTTTAGTGCAATGTTGCATTACTCAAATGTTGATAGTCGTATAAATGTTCAAAAATATAAAAGAGAGAAGATATGATGATTCTAACCAAAAGAAGTAAACAAAGTTAAACGGAAAATAAGAGAAGGAATATATGAAAAATAATAGTTCTTTCTTTACCTGTGAAATACTACAATAAACCATTGCAAAAATTAATAGTGAAATTATTGAAAAACAGTGGAAATTATGACTATTCTTGAAACAGGCATAGTTAAATTCTTCAATGAGTATTATAAATACTTCGAGTTGTCAAGTAACTTACTAGTAAAAGCTTCTTAACGATACAGTAAGCACCGTTCGCTGAGTCTAAAAGCAGAATGTGAGTGTCAGAAATTTTCTCATGTGCTGCTTAATGGATCAAAGGGAATGTTTTTTTACAGGTGTCCTGTATCAGTTACCTTTTTCCACATCGTACCGATTTTATCCGCCCGTGACACCTGTGATCCGTAGTGCTAAAGGCTATGTACCGATTATTCATCTGACAAGTGCGCATAAAGGGATCACCTATTCTCTTACATAACGTATTGGTCCAATTAGTTTTCCTATAAATGTTCGTATTTATATTTTCACCCAAACGACATTTGTGACAATTGTTCCTCCAGAGTGTGGCTCATGTTTGACATCAAAATTATCCGAACGGAAACGACGGAACTAAAATTACACTTGGTTGGCGATTGGATTATCAGCACCATAAACTTCATTCACCTTTTCAACCACCTGTATTGCTCTTTCGCATTGATCGAAGAAAAACTATAAAACATGGAATATCTTCTCTTTGCTGTTGTCCATCTTTGACGCGCACTCAAACAATGCTTACTTAAGCAATCACAAATTTGTCTGAATAAGTTTTTGAACACAAATTATTACCTTTCTAGCTCCATCTAGCGTAAACCGATCGAACTTGTACAAGGCGAGATATAGATTATTAAAGCCATGGATTTTTTTTTTCACTATACCTTATAATGTCGCTAAGGCCTATCGGCTTTGCAGACAGCTAATAATTCTTGATCCAACTGGATGGGCAAATATTCTATTGTAATTATACAACATGTCGATCTATTTTTCTTGTTTTGGTGCCAATACCTGATCGGTTTTAGATATATTAGGTCTTAAAACGACGAACATAAGCCTGTAAGATGTTGATCGACTGTACGAAGTATTAGTTAGTCAGAATGTCAGCTCAACGACAGATTAGACGGTTGTATCGGGGCTGGAAGCCACAATTACAAGCACAATAGTTGTTTGTACAAACCACGGTCAGTCATGTAGCAACAATAAAAATAATTTTGCCTTATTTAAGAGCCTTTTTACATAAGTAAAACGACATGGGGCGTAGAAATAACAGTTCTTTTCAGACTATATGTTATTTTGACATTGACAGCTTTTTTTCCCACTCAGAATCTGGGTTTTAGTTAGTTGGTGTCATAAATCCTCGGAAAAAATGAGCTTAAACAACGTCGGAAAATATTCTTACTTTCTTGTCAAGTTGAGTGCTGTGTTGCCTCAGTCGAGTGTTTATCTGGAATAAGTTTTGGCAGAGTGGAAACACCCACTGCGCGTTCTGCAACGCAAATTTTTTCTAAAATCTTCAAGAGTTTTGTTGCTATAGAAAAATTTTCATGTACAAATCAAAATGTTGATGAAGTGACCGATAATGTGCGACTTAGCCCAGGAATCGATGTGGACACTTACTAGTCTATTGGGAACTTCGTACAAACATCTCTGGTTATTTCCTGGCAAGGTCCAATTGGTTCAGCAATTGAATAAAAATTATCATTTACTTAAATACCACTGTCCAGTTTGGGCCTTATAGCAGCTCTAATTAGAATATACGATAAAAGTTTGATACTGTAAAGATTTAACAACCAGAGGGAAATGTTTAAGGTATTAAGTATTTCTCTAGCAAATGTGTTTCATGACCTTGTAAGTCATTTGAGCGATGTCCATCTGTCTGACTGTTAGATACGGTAATTGATATAAATCTGTATGAAGCTTCTTCAAATTTAGCGCAACCTAATATTTTAAAAGATCGTAGCTGGTGATTGTAAATAATATATATTGGCTGACCCCTTTAGGCACATTTGCTGAATGTAAATCTTTTTTCTCCCTGTAGCTCCTAATTAGTACTCTTCAGTGACCTGAATTTGTTTCCATTAATTTAGACCATCTCCGAACGGTTAGCCATTTATTTTTTTCCGTAAAAATGAACAATTTTACTCATATATATTTTTAAATTCATATTTTATATCTTATGTAAATGTACGAAACTTGGCATACGTTAAAAGTTTGCTGATGTAATGCCTAAGAACGAAAATGGACAGTTAACTAAATAACCACGCGCCGTCCGGTACTTCCCAAACAAATGACCAATTTAAGCCATATATTTGGCACACGTCGTGCAGTTTATAAGCTTAGTTCTGAGAATCAAAATAGAGTGCAGTACCATGCCGTTTCGGGTACCGCCCATACACATTGACCGATTTAGCGAAATGTAATTTTTCCCCTATTGAATGGTAAAACGTAAAAAAAAAATCAATGGGTTAATCCTGTTATTTCTGATACCTCTCCTACAAATTATCCAATTCTCCTGGATTCACATCTTTCATTCAATTGTATTAAATGTAGTAAAGTGCTATAATTCAGAGCATTTGTTTATAAGAATCTAAGATACACCACGTTTATTCTGGCCGCATACCGCATACTTCTGCAGCAATGCGAGCAATGCGAGGTATACGTAAAACAGTTCACCTGACTGAAACTTCTATACTGGTTTGAAATTTGTTCCTATAACCGCGGCCACAGTTACGACGGTTAAAAATACCCGCTTTTCTTGAGGTAGCTTCAGAGTCCACAGGAGTTTTACATGAGTCTCGGCGTGAACGCCTTACTCACAGTGTGGGTACTGTGACATATTACAATGCTATTGCCAACGCCTCCCTGGTATAGCCAAGTAAAACCTAGACTATCTAGGAAAGGGGGCTAACAATTTTAGCTTTAGTATGAATTTATCGAATATCAAATCATCTATGTGATATTTTTATAAAAAATTTCACACTACTGACGTTTCTGTTATGCTTTTAAAGGACCAGGGAATGAATGGACGACGTGAGTGCTCAGTAATATATTTGTACATCATGCGGTCTGAGACAAGATAAAAATGACTACGCATGGTGAATTGACACTAAATAATAAAATAACTTGCAATTGGAAAAAGTTTATCAGTTTAATGAAAACTTTAATTTATTATATACTAGCTGACCCGGCAAACGTTGTTTTGCGTTCAAAATGTTAATGTGGTAAAAAAATTAATTGCAAAAATCTCATCTCCAACGCCATCTATCACTTCAAATAAAACATTTTATGCCTTCCGGAATACTCTACCAATAATTTAAGACCAAAATGAGCCAAATTGGTCCAACCGTTCTCGAGCTTTAGCGAGACTAACGCACAGCAATTGGTTTTTATATATACAATTTCAACTATTTCAGAGCGCTCGCGTGGCGTGTATTGTTCCATGGTAAAAATCTGCTTGGACTGACGCTTCAAACGCGGTATGTCATTAAGCGATCTGACATCTCTGTCAAAAGTTATGGCGTTGCCAGATGGGTCCGTCGAATATGGGCAACCCTGTATAGATGAAGTTAATAATTCAATCTTTATAGCTCCAGGGCCGCACTTGATAAAGTATTTTAGTCATTGGATTTCTAAACGTATTGTTTACGTTCTTCTTCAATATAAGTAAATTTAATGAATTATAAAACCCGTAACTGGGTTTCGAATAGGGTGAATTTGCTGTCCACGTTCAAATATGATATAAAATATTTGGGGTGAAAAATACCTACCAGCCATTATTTTCCGAGGCTTCGAGGATAAGGTGAACGAAATGTTTCTGTGTCGTACCACTACACGATCGTGGCACTATGGTTTGTACACATGACTATCGTTCACCTTACAATGGGTTCAATCCCACGTAGAGTCCACCTACCATTGTTTGAGCGAACACTTCAAGTAGTCGTGTAATCGGTAAGTCTGGTGAATGCATCTCAAAATCTGACCACCGAAATCGTCGTTAAACTGTAAGCCGCGTTGAGTGAATCTTAAAATAGAATGCGTGTAAGCTCACTGTATGTGCGTTGCTTTCCCATATCTTATTGATGGGATGGAAGAGAATTTGTGTTTGTTTTTTTTACTTTGGCTTTTACAATGGTCTCCAGTGAATTTAAGTTCGGGGAGTACATATGATGGCCAATATTGTGAAGAAATAGAGCTATGAACATTGGGTTACACTGGCTTTATGGAATCGTTAAAAAACCAATTATTTCTACCACATTGTTTGCCTCCTATTTAATGAAAACAGGTGGTGAGAGTCCAGTGTTAGTCCTGCGGCCAGTGATTGCTTTTGCAGAGCAATATGTTGGTTTAAGTTGTCTTTTGATTTGTACTCTAAGCATACACAATCCTTTTTTTTCTTTACATATTGTTAAGCCGTAAACATTTCTTTCATCAGCAAAAACCATATTTTCAGGCGCCAACGTGCAAGTTTTTCACCATATTTGACCTTGCTAAGCGAACTAAGTTTCGTACAGATAATAAATCTTGCACTTTTATTATTTTGTAAGACTTCAATCGTCTGGCACTAGCAGGTACATACGAGTACATCTTGGATTACATTGAATTCTAGTCTTCATATTTCCTACCATTTCTTTAGATGTTTCTGTTTTTGGATGTCCACCTGCGTGGTGTTTTTGATGCTGACAGTATCATTGTAACACATAAATGTCGTAGCTCATGGCTGGTTGCGATTTTCACCCAAATGGTTCAAAAAGTGAAGGCCAAAATTCAACGTAATCCACGAGAGTGGAAAAAAATTCAAATAGGACAATACTCCTTTCGCTATGAAGGCATGAAAATATATAGCGCTTTCAATCCAAATCCTTATCAACTGGGTGTCAAAACACTGTGCTTTAAGAATAACTAATGCTGTACGCACTTAACCCAATAGCGAATACTGCCAAATAAAAATTGTGCACATTCACACAATCATTCGCTTGCCGATTTGAATCTTACCAACACATGGATATGTGATGGAAACACTGGGAAACATCAACGACCAACAGCAGTAAAAAAAGGACAACAGCAGGCGACACAAGTTGATGCATTTAAAGAAATAAAGTCGTAAAAATTATTTCGTGACAAATCGTCAACATACGTGACTAAAATCTTCAAGTTATTTAAATTATCCTTTAAAATACTAAAGCCATTACATCTGACAAACTAAGCAACTAACTGAAAGTCACCCAAACCATAAGAAATTTCGATATTTGTGCGTATCCTTTGTCATTTCACTCCATGAACCAGAGTTTTTTTGTGCGTATCTTTTTTGTTTTAAATAAATGGCGAATAGGATATGTAATGGCAAAAAAATGTGAAATGTAAAAGAAAGCATAAAGAGAAAAAATGTTGATGGTTTAGAATTTGTAAAAGAAAATGTGTCAATTTTGCAATATTTAAATTAAAACTGGTACGAGTTTAGACAGTTTTAAGTTAATTTACAAAGGCTGGCGCCAAATAAAGGACCATTTGCAAAATGAGACTGGAAATGGTCCAACACGCAGGCACCTTTTTCCAAATTGACGAGGCCTCTTATTACAAAATGTAATTCATTGATGCAGGTTTGCAAACGAAATAGTTTGGAAGTTGTGGGACATGTTCTAAAGTGTAATTTCATCACTTTTGAGAGTACCTTCCGTTTGACAACATACAGTAACAAAAAAAAATTTAATTACACAAATATTTTGCTTACGTTAGATACCTCTTACAAAATCACTTGAAATATGACATCCTATAATAAGACAATACAACTATTGTGTAGTTGAACTAAAATCAACAGCAGTTCCATATGTTTTACGCATTATAAAATTTGCAGAAATATCGCATAAGACCATTTCTTCTTATATTTATTTAATATATATTGAACGAATTCAAAAGTACATATCTGTCTGCCCATACCAGCCTACGTACTGAGAGCAATAAAAGAAATGTCCGTCAAATATATTTCTTTATACCTTTTCACAGAGGAAGGAAGGAACGAAAGTATATTTTATGTACGAGGTGCGTTCAAAAAATAAGGTGAATTTTCATTTTTCTCACATAATATTTATTTATTCAACAATTTCTATTTTATCTCCTTCAAAGTAGTCCCCCTCAGATATAATACACTTATGCCAGCGTTTTATCCAATCCTAGAAGCAGTTCTGATGTGCACTTTTTGGTATGTCCTTGAGCTCTCTCAGCGATTCGGTTTTTATGTCCTCAATCTTCCTCTCTCTCTTCAATCTTGGGAACAGGAAAAAGTCGCAGGGGGCCAAATCTGGTGAACACGATGGCTGAGGCATGATAACGGTGTTTTTCTTGGCCAAATAATCTCTCACAAGCAACGATGGCTGAGCAGGTGCATTATCATGATACAAAAGCCATGAATTTATTTTCCTCAATTCCCAGAGATTTTTTTGTATTGCTTCACGCAAACGGCGCATAACTTCAAGGTAATACTCCTAATCTACCGTACGACCTTGTGATATGAACTCCTGATACATTACGCCATGGTTATCGAAGAAAACAGTGAGCAAAACCTTGACATTTGATCGAACTTGGCGTGCGTTTTTTGGTCTTGGCCCTCCTGGGCTCCTCCACTGGGACGATTCGACTTTGGTTTCGAGATCATATCCATATACCCTTGATTCGTCACCTGGTATGACCCTTTTAAGCAAATCTGGATCATCGTTGACGTCATTCAACAATTCCTGAGTGATGCTCACGTAACGTTGTTTTTGGTCAAAATTCAGTAATTTTGGAACGAACTTCACTGCTACACGTTTGATGCCCAAAATTTCCGAAAAGATTGCATGGCATGAGCCAAATGATATGCCGACATCCTCAGCAACTTATCTAATTGTGATTCAACGATTCTCCATAACAATTTTCTTTACTTTCACAACATTTGCATCGGTTGTTGATTTACTGGGGCGTCCAGAGCGAACGTCAACATTATTCGTTCATCTTCTCGACCTTCTGTGAAAAGCTTGTACACTTGTAAACATTTTTTTTGACTCAGAATACTCTCACCGTATGCCACCATCAACATTCCAAGTGTTTTTGAACACTTAATTTCATTTTTTACACAAAATTTTGTGCAACTTCGTTGATGCATTTTTTGATAGCAGAAAATCGCCGAACACGCAAAGCACTTGTCTTATTTATACCTCTCACGAACAAACTAAACATGCTATTTGGATATATCTTCGAGACGAGTGTACCAACATAAAAAAATATGTAAATATTCATTTTATCTTTTGGACACACGTCGTTTATGTAACATTCAGAAATATCGGATTAGTTTGGAGATGCATCAAAGCTTGAACCGATATCGTCTATTGGCACAGACCAAATGCACATCTATATACATTCTTGAAATCGATTCATAATTGGAATCTGCACCTTGATCACAAGAATACATGCTTCCCAGAGGGAAGCGCTTTGGGCACCTAATATCTTTTGGCCAAATATGTTTCGTGACTCTTTAAGCCTGCTGAATGGCATCTATCTATCTGACTAATGGAGAACTGCTGCAAATATTTTTTCTGAAGCTTTGTCCAGTTTAACATGTGGATTGTAAGTAGAATAAGTCAACCCACCTCTTCAACCGGAGTTACCAAAATTTAGAAAATATTAAACTTTTGGAATGATTAAACTTTTGGAAAGATTAACCGAACTGTGCACGTATTACTCGTTTTACAAACCTTCACTATGAGGCGCCTCCCATACAAATGGCTGATTGAATAGACATCTTCGAAGCTTTATATCTTACTAGCAGTTACAAGGAATTTAATCAAATTCGGCTCATATCACCTACTTCAAAAACTCAGTTCTGAAAATAGACAACAACACGCCCGCACCTTTCAATATCTCCCGTTGAAAGATTTAACTCATATATTGCATTCATATCTTTTATTCTTCCGTCACAAATTCTGCTTAACTTGGTATACGTTAAGCATCTACCATAGAAGTGTCCCAGAATGAAACGGGTGGCATTGCCACTCTTATTCTTCCCAATACAAATTGAGGTTACCTTGTTCAATGCCGGTAAGATATACCTTTCATTCAATTGCACTAAATTCGTTATAACTTAATAAACTTACTTCTGCGACCGAAAGGGGGCTTCATTACAACACCCCTTAGGGTCTCATACATAGGAATTGGCCGATTTTACACACAAATCGATAGTCTATAAATTCCGTAAGCTATAATTTTGTTTTTCTATTTTTCATTAATTCAGGCAGTTTCTGGCGCACTGCGCACTTTTGCGTCAACGCAAATGGATCTATGGTGCGGGTGTATTTAAATCAGTGCTTCCCATTGAAATTCGTTTCATCGCAAGTCTGTAAAAACATCGTTTAAAACGACATAACCTATATATTGAAAATAGTAACAGAACACATTTTAAATTGTCATTCTTGAAGTTTATGATTTTGGGTTTATCTCCAATTGAGAATATGTCGATACCTGGTATTATAAATAATAAAATATCGTATTTCTACTTGTCATTTCGTTTAAAATACGATACATGACATCGGTAATGATTGCTCTTCAATAATACAGTTCAGTTTCAAAGTCTAAGTGACATCAGTTCTTTTGCGAACGTGCCCCTTCTTCTACAAAGAAAGGAAAACAAAGCTCTAACAACGACAATAAGGTCTTTGAAATAAATTCAAGGGCCACTTTAATGACTGCCCCATAACATTCCATGTAGCAAGCCCTGAATATGGCCAAACAACCATATGCATACGTTCAGAAAGTCATTTCAACTGCAAAATTGCGTGTCCATGGTTGTTTTAGAAAATTGTGCGTAAAATAAACATAAAATAGAACGCCATCAAGTACTCCATTAAACAAGTGACCACATCACCCCCCTCTACCTTGCCCCGTTCACAAGCACTACAATAATCACAATATTCTTGCACAATCCACCTAAAGTACCCCAGTTTGCCAGCAAACATTCTACAGAACTTGTATAGACCGGAAAACGCACTAAATGTGCGTGTTTATAAAACTTTAAATGATATCACACAAACACACGCCTAGATATTTAAGCCTAAAAAGTGGTGAACAAAAGTGTTCACGTAGGTTTCTAAGGGATTGATTTAAATACGATGGATACGCTCTCCATTAAGCTTCGCTACGAGGAACCACATCCAGTCCTTAAGGTAATAAAAGATAATAAAACCGTTCCAATTAGTTTACAGCAGAAAGAAATAAAAAGGATAATGAAATCACTAATGCCATAGACATAAAGATGATTCAGATGTAAATTTTCAATAAAAATCGGTGTAGGAATTTCAATCGATTGAACTGACTTACATATACATGTATAGGGTGATTTTCTACGATTTAGGTTTTTCAGGTTGGCAGAACTGGTTGGTGATGGCGTCCAAGCGTCAAGATGGAATCGATAAATTTTTCTTTGTCATTTACTCTTTAAAAATAATTTCATGTAAATGTTGTCCGCGGCTCCTTCTCAAAATGTCCATTCGGAAGGTCCGATTTTTCGTCACTTTTTCGAGCATTTCAGCCTGCATTCCACGAATAATACGTGTTATGTTATCCTGTAAGGCTTCAATAGTGTTCGGCTTGCCCACATAGACTAACAACTTGACATAACCCCACAAGAAATAATTAAAAGACGTTAAATCGCAATATCTTGGGGGCCATCTCACAGGGCCAAATCAGGAGATAAACTGCTCACCAAATTCGTGTCTCAACATGTTCACTGTTTCACGAGCAGTGTGGCATGTTGCACAGTCCTGATGAAACCACATGTCAACCAAGTTCAACTCTGCCAATTGGGACAAAAAAAAAATTATTTGTTTTTGAGTAACACATCCGCAATCGCTGAGGACGGCGACGAATTGACATTTCACGATCGTCATTAACACTGATCGCTACGGCTGCAATATTTTCTTCGGTACGCACTCTACGCATGCGAGTCGATGGTTTTATGTCCAACAAAGTAAATTTGGTGCGAAATTTGGAGATAACAGCACGAATTGTTGATTCAGCAGGTCGATTATGACGACCATAAAATCGTCGTTTCAAACGATGCACATTTGTCACAGAGCACGAATTTAGATTATAAATTTCAACGATTTGCAATCGTTTCTCATTTGTTAGTCTTTCCATGATAAATGGCGGAGTATACTGTGTATTTTTCACTTTGACAGATGACGTTTGGACGCCATTACCAACCAGTGCTGCCAACCTGAAAAACTTAAATCGTAAAAAATCACCCTATACATACTCAACAATTATTGAGTAATGATTTACCCAGTTAACTAGCCATCAGCTTGCAACTGGAGATTCACCAGTTGTGGTGAATTATGAACTCAATTTAATGCCTTCCGCATATTTGGGAAACACACTGCATAAAGCCTAACTTTTACGTTGTGCTGGTTCAGCTTTGTCCCAATAATTTTAAACTAGTTTATTGTAGTAATATGAATAAGCTTAAATAACAATAGAAAAGTAAGAAATTAAATGTATAAATAGTGTAAGAAACAGTAATAAACAACAAGTTGCAAGTGAACGTTTGGTACGTAAAACTTATTATATGGCAAGCATTCATAAATTATTATTATATTATTTTTTTTAATTTAATTAATTTTTTTTTACACTTTAAAAAAATTTCCTTTTGTTAGCCTAGAAAGGTCATATTCTAAGTCTAATTTCGTAATACAAATCTTATCAACGAATCGTATAGTTCTTGTTTAAACTTCTCTTGTGCATTTTATACACATTCGGTTGCCCCATTATAAATTTTATCTACTAATATAAAACTCACTAGTCATCGATCGTACTTGAAGAAGTGCTGTTTTATGATCTCTGATCGTCATACAAATCAAGCAGTGTGTGTTTCTACCCATCATGTAATTATCATATTCTAATTTTAGGTAGGTTAGGTTAGGTCAGTGAATAGACAGACTCACTTGGACTGTATAGTTCATTGTGATACTACGGAAACTAGTGATATGATGTCTCTAGTTTCCCCCGTTGAACCATTCTGAGCGCCTCATGAAGCTTTTGACTCGAAGAATATCTGTATCATCCAGATCTCCCAGGTCCCTAAAGAAATAAGAGCCCAGTGTTAATCCTCGACTGTTCGCCAGGGCGGGTAATTTTAGTTAAGATTAGAAAGTATTTAAACGGCAATATATCATCAAGTATGTATTAGAGATAAATATATGACATTTATTAAGAGACGTGTGGAAGAAATGGACACTTTGGATCGAAATTCATAAAGTTTTAATAGTACCAAAATAACGACTGCACCAGATTATACACGGAAAGACGTGTTATTGGCAATTCAATCAAATTCAATTAAGTAGCATATTAAATATTATACGATTATAATGGAAGGCTCGACGAAACGGGTAATATATGATATGATAATATGCAAAAAGGAATCTTTCCAATTTGTCACATTTGTAAGGGACTGCTCTTACCTGATAGTAAGTCACGACATAGTGCACCCCGCTTGCTGCTATAAATTTATATAAAAATTTCAACTGCGTTTAAAACCTATTTGTTGACAAACTAAATCGAATCCATGGGGAAATATAATTTAATTTGAAGGAATGTATAGGAATAAACAACAACAAAAATTATATGAAGTTTTGATGGAAATTTGGGGACCAAAGTTGTATTCAATATCGGTTCATATAACTGTAACAAATCAATGTTCCTCTTTTACTTTACTTCGGCGATGGCAGCAAACCGGAGGAGCTTATTTGAAACTGTGCATAGTATTGTACATAACTGCGGTTAGTGTCACATGTTTACCAAATTGTGTTGATTATTGAAGGAGTATAGGGTTCATATTGTTTATGGCAATCTTTCAAATTGCTGGTTGTACAATCATCTGTACTAAATCAAATTAATTACCACGAACCTGTGCGTTTGCATTAAGGCATAAAACATCATATCAATTTTTACTCCCACTGTACTTCTAAGCTCAAAATAACGTTGGGCTAACGGACTTTTGTGCAAGCTAACTAACCGGTTACAACAAGTGCCTGTGCGTAGACTTAAAGAGGTAGGAGAGTGCAGTTTTCATAGTTATCAACAGAAATTGGCAACCAAAAAGGTCCAAAGCGGAACCATCGCATTCATTTTTGTTCTGGCAAACAACCCCTTGTTTGGCGTTGGTCGCGTATTAGTATTTATAGATAAAGCGTGCGAGATAGTAAATGTGTCAGCGAATACATGTGCATATGAATGTACGATTTGTCCATCGTTTCGTTGTCCATCATATTCTAAAATACCTACTTAAAACGGATAAGACTGTGTGCATACATACGTACACATTTAAGCATACATATGGATGTGGTGTATGCAAATACATGGGGACACATGATGTATGTCATGTGCATGACTACTACACATTCTTACATACTCGTGTACACATCATGTCAAATGTGCCTTTTAAATAAATTAAGCATAAAAACATGCTGTACTGGACGACGCCATTATGTCGTTGCCAACAGTGTGTACGAGTATGTGTTTTGTATGTCCTTACGTCCACGCACTTATACACACAAAAACTTAGACACGAACATACATACATACATACGTACACACAATTGCAGACACGACAATTCGCGCTTTTCGCTATAAAAGTTTCTAATTTATTTATGGTTTGTCCATAAACGAAAGCTTTTAGTTGATAAAATGCCACATGTTTTGATACAGGGACACTAATACACTTGCATCGTAATATGCATAAGAATGCACTAGCATGAGTTAATGTAAAATAAGTGGCCGTTGTTGTTGTTAATTTTACTGCATTTAACTAACACACAGTGGAGGAAAGTGTTTATATTATGAAAGAAATTAGCATTTCATGCTTATTTTTGTGAAGAGAAAGATTTGAAAATGTCCTCTTTTTTTTGATATTAACGATTTGTTGCAAATACTTATTTACCCAATGCTTATATCGTTTGTATCTTGATCGTTTCTTTGTATCTTACATCGTTTGTATCGTTTGTATCTTCTATCTTTGTTCCATTTGTAATATATGAAAACCGATATATTGGAGTTATAATAACCTTAAGATAGTTTCCTTTATTTCAATAACAAATGTATTTAAGTGCGGTTCACACTCAATAGACCTTAAATATGAAATGAACTCAAACCAAGTTAACAGAGTAATTAGTTCTGAAATGATGTCTTAATTCCAGTTGGTTTAAAGTATAATTTAATATATAATTCCGCAACAACCAACTTGAACTTATTTCCAATTTCCTCCATGAGTACGCAAATACGCTACTCGTATATAGCATGAAGAACAGTGACGGGTTTCTACTTTTAGTTTTAAATTGCGGACTAATTTCAAGGTAAAAGATAAAGTTTATTTGAATAACGAGCTACTTGGCGCCAAGTGAAAATCAATTTTACCCAATTTGAGTGTGTTTTAACTCAAAATTAATTCATTTTTTTAAGTGCAGTGTTCTATAAATTGACTGTAGAATAATCGGTATTTTGGGCGGAAGAGAGCGAAAAGTGGACATCGAAATAATGTGGTAACAAAGTCAAAATGTGAACTTTTAAGAGGACTCCCCAGCAATAAATTACTGTATTAGACTTTATTCTATTTGTGGTTACATTTTTGTACCAAACATTTGCCAATTTTCTCAAATAGGGTTACATCTGTTGTCTCCTCTAAACGCTTTCTTATTGCCTGTTATCTAAAATTAATTTCTTTCGTCAAAGATCGGAATTTTTTTAATACAAATCAAGCAAATCGCCCCATTTTGTTTGAATTGGCAAATTTGGTTTATTGAGAAAAAAAAAATTATGTTTAAAACAATTTATCTCCATAAAGTTGGGCAAATGCAGTGGCATAAATTATACCAGTTTTCACGTTTCCAGCGCTAAGAATTATTGCAAGCAATACGAAAATGATGAAAAAATAAAATTAATAATTTTGTAAAATATTTCCAAATGAGCAAAGTAGAAACAAATTTTTCCAAAAGTTTCAATTCATCACTACAAATATCTGTGGTCACAACCCATAACAGCCTAAGTCTGTTTTTCAATATTTTCAGTACAGGAGTTTAAAGTTTTGAATCTTCACTGAAAATCAGGAGAAGGTGTTTTTTGGAAAACTTTGCTACAGATTCCAAGGAAACGAATTTCTTTACTTAGTTGTTAACAAAAAGTAGTTGTTTATTCTCGCAGTCAAATGATATCATCGAAAAAGACACTTAGACTCTTATGAACTATTGAACGAAAGAAAGTCAAAAAGTTCAAGTTGAGTTAGGCTATTATTCCAGAATAAATAAAAAACTTTAAGTTTGGAGAAAGACCTTAACTCAATTTATGTTTATCAAAAAACGAAATTGTAATTCGGAATAAGAGCTTAACTCAAGTTAGGAAAACAAAATTGTTTCTTTATTTTTTTGAATTAACGACTTAAGTTGATTTAGGCAATGATGAAAAAATAATGTTTATATTTGTTGTGATCCTAAATTGACTTAGGCAGTTATGCCAAAACAGTCATTTAGAAAAATAACTTAAGCTATTAGGTTTTTTAGGATTAATTGCCTTCGTAGAAGAGATACAAACATGAAAAATTTAGAGCAAGTAAATTTAGATACGCTGAATACGATGGTGCTAATAACTCAATAGTGTCCTAACTCGAGTTAGGCTGTTACAAGTTGTGACCATAGATATAATACATTTTACACACTCAATAACAGTTGATACATTAACGACACGAAAAATATTTACAGACTAAATACAACTTGTTTTGGACCAACCTAAATTGTTGTAAATTTTATGCTGAAATAATAGAGGAGGTCTTAATCAGTAGTGACACTTCCGGATTAAACCGCAAATAAACTGAAAAGCTCTCCTTAATATCTTGACGGTCTAGCAAGTCTTACTAAATGAATATCGCTAAAAACATTACATAAGAAAACTACATAAGAAACATTGCTTCCGGCTAGAACGACATTAGGTTGTAAAGCCGTCTTTCAATACTTTTGTTGGTATTGCGCTCGTTAGACAAAGGCATGAAGCTCCGAATTAAAAATAATATTTTAAAATTTTCATGGTACCTCATTTTAACATTAACTTGCATGTTACATGTATTTTTATTACGTCCCTTGAAGGACTTAAGGTGTGCGCCATTTTATTCGGCAACAATTTAACAAGCAGAACGTCTAAGGTACGAAGTATCCTTTGACTAAATACTTTTGACGACTTCTTAAGTCGATTGAGCGATCCCCATCTGATGGTGCTGTAAATCTTTGTGAAACTTCTTAAAACTTGATGCAGCTTAATATTTTAATTTTGGACTGAAATTGTGATTCCAAGTCTGCCCTTGGAAATTGACCGATTTTGCGAAATTTAATTTTTTCTTAATTTCTGGATTGCAGCGATGTGAACTTTTGTGCATCGTTTCGACAAAATCTGGCAAAATTTGAAAAAATAGACCACGTATACACTAGCCTTCGGAGGACTTCCACAAAGGTGGCCGATTTAAACCGTACATTCTCAATTTCTTATATTTCGAGCGACTGCACTGAACTCTGGCAAATTTTATACATTTTATACATGAAAATATGCCCACATATTTCTGAATTCATATCTTTTGTTCAATAGTTCCCAATGCAATATTGTGCACTTATTCAAAACAAAAAAACAAAAAAAAAAAGTTGCCAGAATGTAATTTCTGACACTCTTGAGCGCTAATGCAGAAAGAATATTGAGTGAACGTATATGTAAGTCCTTTCACTGGACTGAAATTTCTGCATCAGTTTTTTTATTATTATTCTACTTCTATCATACATACAATTAAAAAATGTTTAATAGATTTTAGTAATTACATAGGTTGAGTTAAAACTAAAAGTATTGCAGCAAAGGAAAATATTTTATTTTTCAAATAATAAACTTTGTCTATGAAAAAGAAAACAATTAAAGGAAAAAGATATGATAAAACCTTTAGGAAGAGATATCACAGTTATTCTTCTAGATTCTTCAACAATCTATGATGCGATAGCCTCTTTTGATTCTCGAATTTGTCATTTATTTTTCCAATGTAAGTATGTAACATATCCTCCTTAAAATGATCATGTAGGCGACGGTTTGAATATTTCATGTTTAAGTCATGTATCTGTTTTAAGTTCTTGTTTTGGATGACTTGGAGTTTCTTCAAATGATTTTTCGCACATCTTTTAGACCAGACCTGACAGCCATACATCATGATTTTGTAAATGAGCAATTTATTTTTTGAGTTTAAAGAGATCTACGGTTAAGTAAAGGGAATAACGCTCGTCCACATTTTATAGCTTTGTTTGCCGCACTTAAAACATGTTCTTTAAAGTTCAAGTATTTGTCAAGTATTAATCCCAGATATTTCACTGAATTTTGTAAAGGAATATCAGTACCGTCTATATTGAGTTTGAGCAAGGGGTTACGTTTTGGCGATTTATTGAAAGGGAAAATTATAGCTTGTGTTTTTCCCTTGTTTATTTTTATTTTCCATTTCGTGAAATATTTTCCAATATGAGCTAGTGATTTCTTCATATTCTTAACAATTGCATTTGCAACTTTTCTACTTGACATTATGGCAGTGTCATCCGCATAGAATGCTATAGCCTCATTTTTAAGCAATTTAAAATCAGGTGTGAATATGGCGTACAAAGTCGGAGACAAAACCGAACCTTGCGGTACATCAGCTAGGATTTTTCGGGATGCGGACTGCTCTTCGTTGACACTAAAAATGAATGTTCTGTCGGCCAAAAAACTTCTTATCATCTTTTGTAAATAAACGGGAAATTCAAATTTGTTTAGTTTATATATTAGACCATCATGCTATATGGAATCGAAGGCTTTTTCTATATCTAGAAAAACCATTCCAGTACTTTTCCGATGTCTTTTGTTGTTTAAAACCGTATTTACAATTCTTTTTATTTGGTGTATTGTCGAATGTTGTTTCCGGAAGCTAAATTGTTCCTCTTTTAAAACCAAGTTATTTTCCGCGTGTTCCTTTATTCTTTCCAGAATTATCTTTTCAAAGATCTTGTCCAGACAGTTCAGCATACCAATTGGACGTTAATTTTTAGGGTTCTTGGAGTCTTTTCCACTTTTGAGGACCGGAACAACTTTAGCTTTTCTGAAAGGCGCTGGAAAATAGCCATTCTTTAGGCACCAGTTAAAAGCTTTCATTATAATATCGAAAACTACGTCAGGCATTTTCTTCAAAAGTATAGGTTTAACTCCATCAGTATGTCATCGATATTTAGGTGAGTTATTATTGCAGAGTCTAAGTTATTGTTTTTAATAGTATCATCTACAAATTGTCGTATTGCATTCCAGTTTGCTTTGTTGTATTGTAGCACTTGCGATGATTTTGTGTTCACCTGATCAAAAATGCGCCAAGTCACAGGAACATGGTCCGAAGCAAATAGATTTGGAAGCGTTTCCAAATGTGATAAATTCAAAGAAGTATTAGTGAGCAGTAAATCAACTACCGATGGCAGCTGAGGGGACTGGCGTTGTGTAAATCGCGTAAAATTGTTTGGGCTGTATATACATATATAATTAGAATTTAGTTGATAACTGAATAAACATCTTCCGGCTGCATTGTTGCGATGGCAGTTCCAACTTGTGTGATGTGCATTTAGATCACCAAAAATTAGATATTCGTCGGATGATCCTGTTATTTTCTTTAAATCATGATAAAATTGTCCTGAGTATTTTGGGCAATAGGCTGATGTCAGTCTCACTGGCCTTTTATTTATTTGTACAACGATGGAAATATTTTCTATAGGTGAGGTATGAATTGTCCGTATACGCTGGTGGGGAATTTTACTATTTATTGCGATAAGAACGCCTCCTCCATGAGTTGTCTTATCTTTCCTGTAGACCTTGAAATTTCTTATTTTGAATTTGTGGTTTGGCCTCAAGAACGTCTCATTTAATAGAACAATGTCGATTTTTTCCTCATCATCTGCATCAGTTTATTGTTATCTGATGAATATACAGAATATTTGTCTTAATAAATATAACATTAAATTTATCTAAAAACTTATTGTTAAAATGGTTTTTTAGTACACATATCCCGAAAAATCGAACATATGTAAAAACGTCACCTTCCAAGGCAGTATTTGTTGCATTTCTCTTCTAGAATTGAAGCCGATGACGTGCCACAGTATTGGATTTTTTTTTTTGTATACGGGTCTTGGAGTTCTTTAAAATGAATTTCGACTTATCAGCATTTTGTAGGATAAAGTGGAAAATTCAAAATCGAATTTTGTTTTGTGAAAAAGTCGGGAAGTCGACTTTAGTGTTGCAAAATTCGAACTTTATTTTCGACTTCTAGGTACTGTTTTCTTGTCAGGTCTGTAAAATGTAGCTTTTTTCAAAATACAAAAAGCTTCAGTTGTAGAGGAAACATTGATTATTGCCAAATAAGTCAATTTATTGGAGAAGTATTAGAAAGCGCCGGCCAACCATTACAAAGCAATACAATCGACAAAACTTAAATGTTTAATTAGAAATTTCGGAGTAATATTTTAAAATTAAAATTAAAATTTTAAAATTAAAGTTGTAAAATTAAAATATTAAAATTCAAATTTTACAGAACGGTGCGATTCCATGAGTCCATTTTAATTCCCAGACCTAATTTTCATTTGGTACAGACAAATTTAGTTGTATTTAATGGAAAGTAGGATATAAGAGAATAAACGGTATAAGTCTGTTATTAGTAAAAGAAGTTTCAAACGGGGCGCAATTGAACGGGTAATTTTTTTTCGAATTTTGTAATGATTTATGAATTAATACGATGGATAAAATGGTACCGTTTTGTAACCAACCAATTACAAATTACAGAGATAAACACAGAATAAAGCGTTTTCTCTTTCAATGATATTTAACGTCATTCTTTCGGGCAAAATTATATATATGTATATTCTAAATGTATGCTGGAAAAATAGATTTAATATGAAACCACCAAATTTCCGTGCCTCATTTTCTCTCCTCACTTCTGCAAATCGAAAAGCTAATTCTAATCTATTTGTTCTTTGGGATATTGACTAAACAGTCTTTAATCATCGTTGCTGTCTCATTTCCTAGTGAAAGATGGTTTCCACATATTGGAGTTATAGACGATCAGATATTAAGCTCAAAACATGTGCGTCTTTGAATTAATGCAACGATCAAAGCAGTGGACTGGAATGAGAGAATCGAGTCTACCTGCATACATGGTCATGGCGTCTGTTTTTAGGGTGCGCATGGGATTACTTTTATTGATTCTCTTCAGAAAGAAAAAACCATAAACAACTAATATTATGCTAACTTATTGCAGCGTTTAAGTGATGAAATTATGGACAAAAGGCCCCTTTTGGCGAAAAAGAAAGTGTTGTTTCATCACGACAATGCTCCAGCTAACTATTACGATGGCGAAAATTAATAATAATAATAAGAGTTTGAATTGCTTCATCACCAGATTTAGCTCTCTTGGGCTATTTTCTATATATCCAAACTTGACAAAAATTCCTCGGTGGTAAAAGATTTGCTAGCAATGAGGAGACGGAGTAAGAACAGTAGATGTTATTCTAAATAGGATATAGAAGTGGAAAAAGTGTATCGAAGAGGAGGTTATGTTGAAAAATAAAAATGTTTTCCAATTTGTTTGTATCTTCTTTGTTAGGCCGGCTAGTTTTGGTACCGCCCAGATATTTCTATACAGCAAGATTATTGCAAAAGTAATACATTCTTAAACGATGTATACAGGATCATACCCAATATATACAAATTAATGTACAACGCCAAAAGCTGAGGAGAATTCAGTATTATTTGATAAATTTTACAAGCACAAATGTGAGCTGTCAATGATTGCATACCAACGATTAATAAAAAATTTAATATTAAAACATTCAAATACATACTATGAATACTTCGTTGCAATTGAATTATTCTTCGGCAATGCAGAATCGAAAATGGGTCAATTTTTATAGCAATTTCTATAAAACGGAATATCGCAAAAAATATATTCAATGTCTCAATATTACCACATCACATTACCATGCTTTGCTTACTATATAACATTAAAGTGAGGATGTACGCCGCTAGTACACAAAATTGTTTAAAAGAGCATTCAGTGGAGAAGCGTGTCGCACATTTCCTTTATTTTTATGTCCCTTTTTTATCGCTCCCAAAGAGTGGCACAAACAAAACGTATTGACAGGAATTTACGACATTAGAAAAGTCATTTAATGGTAATCATTTGTCGCGCCAAGTACAAAACAAACTAATCAATGCTACCGCCAACTAAATGTTTGGACTACTGTTACACCTAAATTCATTGTCTGTGACGTCTTTCTGTCATAATTTCATACCCTACAATTCACAATGGGGTGAGGTGTTACGCATCGAACGGTTTGAATTGGACTTAGCAATGATAGAGTAGAAGAATTGTAGCGTTGATTGTTTAATGCTGGGTATTCAAACGTATAATTCCTTGGTATACTTTGATATACCTACAGGTCTGGTCATCAAAGATATCTGTAGTGCAAACAAAAACAACAGGAACCTTCACGAAAGTTCAGTTTCATGTCGGTTGGGATATTGTAAATTAATTATAGTACGTTAGAAACTTCTCAACATTAAATCACTTCAAAGATTGATTCCTTTTTTACCTAAAACGAAATAATAAACCTTCATTGTTGCTGTTTCTCTATCAAAGAATCATGAAACAGATATTTTATGCAGTTTCGTCTCTAAGTCTGAATCAAAACAGAGAAATAGGGCTGGCGCCAAGCTGCGAAAGGTTAATATAGTTGAAATAATTTATTTTCCGTAATTACGATATCAGGCTCTTAAAAACTTTTGTAGCTACTACAAAATTTTGTACGTTTATTTGAACTGAAAATTTTTAAATGATGTACAAACAGTTTTATAATCTAAGTCCGAATCAAAATTGTTTCTAATTCATCAAAATTGTTCTTTGCAAAGACCGCCTAAACATCTCTAACTGCTGAGAACGTCGCCTGGAGGAAGTTTCGGGATTTTCCTCAACACTTGCTTGCACTCGAACAATGGTCACTTCATTTCGAACTGCACGAGGTCTTCCAGCAAGCGGAAGATGACAGACAGCTCCTTGTTGCGCAAAACGCTGAACCAATCGGTAAATTGTTGGAGCGCTAGGCGCATTTCGAACATGAATGAAATTTCGATATGATCTGAATAATCGAATGCTGACTTTCAAAGCAAAATTTAACAACTTTGATTCTTTGTTCTATGCTGAGTCTTTCCATCATAAATTTCCCAAGTATTATTTAGATAATTCTGTAAAGAAACGAAAAAACAGACTTAAACAAAAAATGTGTTCACTGATCAAATCTTAGCGTTACTTATGGGCCACCATACAGAATGTTATTATTCACATAACAGGAGGTAAAGATATTACATACCTATACATGTTAGTTGAATATTCTGGGAGTGGTCTTAATAATCTTTCTAGAATATACACTTAGAGAAATTACACTAGTACGCATGTACACAGTAAG
Source organism: Philornis downsi (assembly GCA_019455685.1). Lineage (NCBI taxonomy): Eukaryota > Metazoa > Arthropoda > Insecta > Diptera > Muscidae > Philornis > Philornis downsi. Next base: position 4,167,165 of record JAHXMU010000118.1, on the reverse strand, counting down.
GCTCTAGTTTTATGACAATCTACCAATAAAAAAATATATACCGGTAAAGTTTTAAGCTAAGGTCTCAAATCAAAAAATTGTAGGCGGTAGGTTAGAACCTCTGGATTAAAAATTCTGCCCCAGAGGAAAACATTTTTCATGCCAATCGGCACAATAATCACAACACTGGTACAATAGTTGTTTCTACTTGACTGAAACACCTATGACTTTAGGATTGGCTTATCCTAGGGGACAAATATTTGAAATTTGACAACTATTCTAGAGTAACATTTTCGTACAGATTTCTCAAAAATAGCTTGTTTTTATATGTTTTATATAGGATCATATAGAGAAAATTATGGTTTTAAAAGACTAACTGGTTAATGTACTACATTATATTATAACAAAATTTAGATGAACTAAATATCTAGATATTGGGTGGCAGTATGTGGATATTTTCACTTAATAATGCTGTATTGGAAATTCGTTACGGAAAATTTTTGTGCAACTAACAACTTTCCAAAGAAAAGAAAAATAAAGAAAATATTTCATTACTTATAAACAATCATTTTGCCAAAAGTAGCGTTATTATCACTAGTTTGAAATAGTATGTAATTATATTATAAAATTCTGGAAGTATTCCTGCCGAAAATATAGAACCCGCACATGGTGCCTTGTCACTAATAAAAAATGTTCTTTCTTCTGGAGTACTTTCACTTTTTATGCTGGAAGTCAGGACAAAATTTTGCCAGAATTTCTGGAAAACAAACTTAAACGTCGAATAGAAAGAATAAGAATAAGTGTTCGACATGAGTCACAAATAACTTTTAGTTTGACAATGTTTGTTTAAAACTACGCCAAATTTAATTTATGCCCCATGAACTATGGAAAATATTAAGTTCCAGTTTCGTTTGCACTCAATTTTACCTAAAGGTTTTGTTTTGTGTTTCAAAAGTGTTTCAACTGATCCCACTGACGTCTTTATGGAAAAAATCAATACTAAACTGGTTCTACCGTAGCGACTTCGCATTATAACAGCAGTCCAAATATCTCATAGGCACTTGATATTTGAAACCGTTGTTTAGAACTAAAAAGTACAGAATATAGTAAAAAACAAATTGAACGGAAATATAATTAATTTACAAAGCCCAATATTTAACAAGGTAAACCTATATTTAGTTTATTACACTTTTTGGAAATACGAGATTTTTATGTTATATAAGTATATGAGGCTTCAGCGAGTTGAGTTTGAAAAACTTTGTGCAACATGAATCATTTTAATATCTCTGATTTGTGTAGATCATATATAGGTAATTATGCATATATCTTTATGTTCTAACTCTTAAGTATGAGAAAATATAGCATTTGGTAATGAAAAAGGTTGAAAAACAAAAATAGCTCAAGAATTTCTTAAGATGATTGAGGTAACTAGCTGGACGTTTCGATCATAACTTTTGATGTGGCTGCTCTAATCAATGAAATGTTTTCACACAGCAATTTTGTCTTATATCTTAATTTAAGGATGTAAATTGGAATTGGACACAAAACACATTTTCACCCATAACTTAGGAATGATGTGCCTGAATTATTTGAAATTTTCCCACTTTTATTCTTACGCATTGCTTAACATAAATGGTAATGTTCGGACGATGCTATTATGCTCATCGCGACTAAAACAAATTTCCTTGCATCCTTTGAATGGGATATATGAAAGCTTCTCACATTAAATGAGCTTACAGGCGTTCTAACTTTTTAGACTCACTCAGCGCGACCTGCAGTTTAACGACGATTGCGACCGCAACAGTTTGAAAAGCATTTACCAGACTTATCGATTGCTCGACTACTCGAAGTGCTTGTCAGACACTTCGTCGAACTCAAATGTCGCTCAAATAGTGATAACTGTCCGTATGCGGTGTTGAACCTGGAATCATGGCAACGACAGCCGCGTGTATTAACTATAACGCCACGGTTGTCCCGGCCCCTCGCGACTACTAAAAAAAAACTGGGGCAGTCGATTTTCTAAAGCTTCTCTTGAAACAGATTTTTCAACAGTAAAAGCATTCGCAATAAACAGAAACAAATGATAATTACGGTTTAGTTGTTAAGAGTACAAGTTCGAAGCTGGGTCGTAGGCAAGCAGTTCATGGTAGATAATTCCCTTCCAATCCCACCAAAAATTTGACATTCATTTTTGACCGTCAATCCTGTTCCGACCACTGCTGGCACCTGGTCCCCACGATTCGACCACAGTCAGTTTCACTTGACGTTGATGTAAGTGACAACTTTTCATCACCAATCATCATTCTCTCTCGACTAGATTCGATTTTGTCTCGATTCAGCAGCGATTCTTAAGTGGAAATTCAGTCCATGAGTTTTTTATTTCTTTTTTTTTTTTGAGTTAACTCGTTTGTCACCCATATATCGTGATCTTTTTTTTATCCAGCCTTATTGAAATGGTTCTGAACGGATCTGTGCGAGACGTTTAGCTTCTGAGTAATCGCAGCAATGCTTGTGGAGTTGACCATTTACATTACCTCCAGAAGGTGCAACATCTTTGTGCCAAAATTACCGGCACAGAGTCAACGAAACTCGAATTGCGCTAGAGTATCAGGGCCATAAACGTAGTATACATTTTTATGCGACTGTTTTGTGTTTTTGCCTTTAGCGAAGAAAAACTGTAGAATATGGCGTATTGCTGATGTCTATCTTTGACGAGCGCTCAAGTAGATTTTTGAGTACGAAATTGTATCTTTCTAATGCCATCTAGCTTGATATCAGTAAAATAATGCAACGCGAGGTACAGACTACCAAAACCATCTATTGGAAAAATAATGGATTTAATTAAACTCAAAATTCATCATAAACTCTAGTATAGAACAGATACTGGATGATTAGTGGTGGCTGATTTCATAAAAATCACTTGTTCACCTATAATTCAGGATTTATGGGCTGCTCTATCCAAAAACAAGGTCAATATTAATACTTTATGGAGCATAAGACAGCTTAAGAGTTGGGGGGTAATTACTCAGACCTCTTACTCTAAATTAGAACCTAAAATACTTTGGCTAGTACAGTCTTTTCAAACTGAAATTTCATCATATATTACCAAACCAAATCAAAAAACACGAACTGCGTTTATGGCAGAAAAAACTCTATTTTAAATAGAATTTTAAACTTTGCCTTTATGTAAAATTACAAAACAGACATACTACTCATATATTCCCTTAAATATGCTTACGTTGGAAGTACATATAAGGCAGTTCCATTAACTGAAACTTTTGTATTGGTTATTTGTAAACGAAGAATAATTTAGATTAGATTCATTCACAGTAATCGAAAAGCTTCTTGTAAGTAAGTTGAACGTTCTCTGTTGAATTTATTTCTGACCGACTTGTTTGAGCTTTGCTTGAATTTCGGTTATTAAACAATTCATGTAACTGCAAGTTACTGAGATTTGAACTTTGTAGGGTTCTAATAAATCGATCGCTGCTGGTCATGCTGCATGCTATTCTCCCTTGCCGTGGCAGTCAATGGCAAACATTAACTTTGTTTATCCTGGACTATATTGAGTACACAAAAAAAACACCGGTTACAATTTAACGATATCAAGAAAAATGTCCATAACCAATAAAGAGGTGGTGATGACATTTAGGATGGGTGGCGATGGACGAAACCAAGTCTTTAGCGTAGTAATTCGAATGACACCAACAACACCAACGAAAATAGCAACAACAATAACCACTGCAACAACAATAATAAAAGTTGGCGGTTAATAGACGTTTGCCACGATATCGAGCAGTAGTGGCAATTCGTGTTAAAAAAATTAAATGAACATGAACATTGCTCAATTGACTTGATGAAAGTGGGTATAAAGGTGTTTTTCTTGTTGCTGTTCGCATTGTTATTGTTTTTCCACCAGTTGACAAATGGGTGGCAGTGACTAGGTGGGAGCGCGAGTGTCGAAAATAAACGAACCGTTGATGCTTCCACAGGCTAAGTAATTCCATTCCGCCCTTCTTGCGTTCCACACACATTGTATTTGGTAAATGTTCATTTGATGATCATAACTTACACGCACCGTTTTACTACTTTCACTAAGTATTTCTGTTGAAAGGTAGTTTTCATTTGCGTTTTCAACTGTAATACTGGCGAAATAAATGGGGTTGTACAAGTGCATGAGCGAAACTGTCTCTGTTTAATGTCAATAAATGCCGTTTTTTGTTGTGAAAGTTTTACTTTTTGTGTGCGTATAAACATATTAATGGCAGCTACGAGGGCGAACATCAAAAGTTTGGCAAATGTTATTGTCGTACAAATAAAATATATTGCTTAATCAGATCTTCACCCAAAGGAGTAAATGTATGTGTCGTTTATTGCGGCACAAATGGAAGCGTTTAATGTACCAAATATTATATATTTTGTACAAATGTGTTTTATGAATTTCTAAGTTGACTCAGTAATGTCCTTGTGTCCGGCTAAATGACTGGCTCCCAGCCTGCTAAAATAAGTTTTTATAAAGCTTCTTAAAACTTTGCACTAATAACAGGTTAACCATTTAGTGGTTTCAGGAGAGCTGTCAGCTGATAAATACCTATAATCTGAAGTATTATTTATTTAGTGAAAGGTTTTCCATTTACGAATATGGATGGCTTAACAACCGAAGAACGAAACGAAAGAAAGAAACGAAGAACGAAGAACGCGTAAAAATAGTCAGAACTTACTACAAAAGTAGCGCATTATGGGGTGATTATGGTCATCATAATCGACCTACCGTGCAAGGAATTGGAAGGATTATACAGAAATTTAAAGAGACTGGAAGCGTTACCGTTGTGGTCAGGCCTGTGCATCATCGCACTGTAAGCACTGCGAAAATATCGCTTCTGTTAATGAAAGTGTGGCGGATAATCCAAATTTCAATTCAGAGCGCTACGGCCATATGATATCCGACTTTTTTGGCCTGCAATTGGAGATTATGAACTATACGATATGAGTTTTCAATAAAACGGTACCACAAGCCACACAACATAACCGATTTTGGCTTTATTGCATGAGAAATTTTCAGAAAACGTAATTTAACGTCATAGCGACGTCAATTGGCCAGTAAGATGATGATAAGTGCAATATGACGCCGTTAAACTTTTTTTTATGGCGCTGCGTCAACGACAATGTTTACGCGGACAATCTCCAAACGTTGGAGCATTTGAGAACCAATATTCGTCAAGTTGTCACCGAGATACCGCCCGAAATGTGCGAAAAACTGGTCGAAAGCTACCTCAAAACCACTGCTGAAACCAATCCAGAAACAGTCATATAAATGACAATGTATTTCGTACATAATGGCAAGGTTCAAACGTTATAATGAAATAAACGTTTCATTGAAATCATAGCTCTATGTGTGTTTTATTTAACTATTGAAACCGAAAAATGTATATCCCTGTATTTTGTCATATTCTACCTTGCGATTGTAAATACGCAGTATCGGCCTATAATTTTCGTTAAATCGTGCACATTAATTTTGAATTTTGATCAAAATGTGATTTGTGTCACATCCACAAATTTGGTTGCCATTTATACGTTTTTGGCCGGATTGATGACGCAGAGTAATTGACTTTGCGTATAAAAAAACAGGAAAGTTGAAGATGTCCCTCCTTCTTTTAAATATGAAATGATCTTTTCTCACTTCAATGCAAGGAATGGACATAAATATCATTTGGGAAGGTATACTGTTTTGTTTGTTTATAATTTATGTTTAAATGAAAGAGAATTGATCTCATATTGATAAATGTTTTATTTAATGTCCGCAATTATGTATGGAATACAATATCAGATAAATGCCCGCCTCTGTTAGCCTCACAAATGCGAGTCCTGTTGAACATATATTTTATTACATTCTCACAAATTTCACGCAGTATTTCACTAATTTTATCAAGAATATTTTGCTTGAGTTGCTCAGGCGTTTCTGGCTTGTTTGCATAAACCTTGCTTTTCACATATCCCCACAAAAAGAAGTCCGGAGCAGCCAAATCAGGCGACCACGGAGGTCAATCAACATCATAACTTGTTATGAAAAGAGGTCTCCCTATTGATATTTACCGTTAGACCGTTTTCAGTATCAAAGAAGTAAGGTCCAATGATTCCTCCTGAACAAATTGCACACCAGACTGTCATTTTTAATGGATGCAAAGGTGACTGATGAATAATTTGAGGGGTTTCTATTGCCCAGAACCAACTATTCTATTTATTCACATATCCATTCAAATGAAAATGAGCCTCGTAGTTCATTATGATTTTTTTATGAAAATCGGGGTTGTCATGGGCAGCGAGCTGTAACATCCTATTGGCAAATGTGCGGCGGCGTAATTGTTTTTGTGGAAGAAGTTCTTGTGTCAACTGAATCTTAAATGGAAACAAACGCAAATCCTTGTGCAAAATTGTGGCCAATGTTGTTCTTTGAAGACCAAGCTCCTGAGCACGGCGTCGAATCGAGGTTGGTGGATTGTTTTGAACACTTTCTTGGGCAGCAGTAATGTTTTCAGCTGATCTTGCAGTACGTGTGGTCCATGCTTGGCCCTATTAGCTACAGACCCTCTTTCTTCAAAATCAATCATTACACGATAAATTGTGGGTCTTGTTGGCATGTTGTTTCTCCCAAAAATTTCGCGTAACTTTCTCTTCTTCACAATAATCGATGATTGATTTTGATAAAATGTTTTATTTATTGGTTTATTTATTGGTTTATTTATATTGGTTTATCAAATATTTTTCCATAATAAATTTTCCATGTCCCTACTACACGACTGCCAAATATGAACTGTCAAAATAGCGGCAAAACAAATTAGTATACCTTCCCGACGGACACCCTGTACTTGAAGCGGCAATGCTGTTAATTATACTTTCAACCGAAGGAATCATTTATACACAAACAAGAACTAGTAGCGGCAAATGTCTAAGGTACCAAATCCATTTGGACCAAATCTATTTCATAACTTTTTAAGTCAATTGAGCTATGTCTTCCTGGATGGCCGATTGGTGGGCTAGTGGACTTGACGCAAATCATGACTAAACTAGATCTCTCTCTGGTAAAACCCGTACAAAATACAAAATTTTTCTTATATATTTCTCTATTGGTATTTTCAATTCAATTGCGCTAAATTCAGTATAATTCGGGGCGCTTTAGGAATTTAGAAAGTTTAATTTTAAGAGTGAATGGCAAAGTATAGTTTTGAGGAATTTAACAACTCATGTCTATTCTGGCATCCCTCACACTTTTGTACTAACGCAAAATGATGTTAGGTGGAAATGTATGTAAATCGGTTGACCTCACTGGAAATTCTATACTGATTTTAATTCTCAGACACCTTTTTAGCAATCACTTGGCTTGGAGAACATTTGACTAATTTTGGGAGAACAAAACAAGAGATATGCTCTTAGCAACGGATGGATAAAGTAGCTCATTTGCATGGGACGTACCAGAAGAGGAAGAGCAATGCGATTTGTTTCAATTCATGGAGCTAAGTTTACCAATGTTGTGATGTGTATAAGTTTGAGCGAATTCTGTGTTGTTGTTTGAAAGATGTGAGGCTAAGAATATGTGGGTTAAACCGCTCGTTTGTATAGGAGCTTGGCTTGGTCAAATTTACCAAGCTTTGCAAACCGATAGAATGGACAAAGATTTATCTAACTGCCTTTAGCAAATAAGGAGTTACAGTGAAAAAATCGAATTTCAAAAAATGGATCAATTTGTATGGGAAGTACCAGAAGAGTTGATATAGCCTATTATTGATATATCCTACTTATTTTATCCCCGACTACGATCTGGCAGAGCATTAGGACGCGTTAAGATTTAAGAAGTTTTTTTTTAATTTGCGACAGTTATGGTGTTTGCAATCCAGCAACTCAGGCAGGCGGACATCGCCTAATCGACTTAAAAGTTCACGAAACACGTTTGGTCAAAAGATTGGGCGTTACTTTCTGGATGTTTACTGTATAAAATGATATATACCGGATGGTTCGGAAGATTCGTTCTGTTTTTGAAAAAAATTTATTTACAAGTGTGTGTACAAGAAAACAATTATTTTAATCTATTATGTATGTACCCTTTTTTAATAGCCTCTTTCCATTTCTCTGGGAGCTTTTTTATTCCTCTCTCATAAAACTCTTATTGTTTTTTTTGCAAAAAGGCATTTAATTTGATTTTTCACTTCCTCATTGTTATGGAAATTCAAATTCTTCAAGTGGTTGCTCAGGCTACGAAATATGTGATATCCGCCGGGGCGAGGTCTGGGAAGTACGGTAAGTGAGGAAAAACTTTCCGTCCAAGCTCTGAAAGTTTCTGACGGATCCGCAAGGCAGTGTAAGGCTTCGGTGAGAGAGTGAGGTGCCCACACATCAAGGTTACTTACAAATTTTCGTTCTTTCGGGCGAATGTATGAAATAAGTATTTTATGCGGCACCGAAAATATAAGATTAAGTGCAAACCCTGAATAAAAGTCAACACTCTTATATTAAGCATGTGAGCAGCGGTAAAGTTCCCCACATTTTAAGTACTATATTCCTACATTTAGGTACTAGATAGCACTAGATACGCATTTTCTTCGCACTCGGTATATATTTATTCCAAGGTAACTAAGAAATTAACGTTATAAACTAGCCTGTTTGCCAAGAATGCAAATTCGGCGTTGCAAACATACCTCGTATTTATTGGCATTAACTGTTCTACATGCAAACTTGTTATTTGTTTTATATACAAATTTATGTCTAGTTATGTTGGTGGGCTTTTTTATAGTCACTGTTTGTTTAGTTGCCATGCCCGCGTTTTTATTTGAATTTTTTATAATTTATTTATTAGATCAAATAATAATTTTTAGTGCGTTAACAACTGTGGCAGCTACAAAGCCTAGCATTATTTAAACAAAATGTCTGTTTTATTACGGCTATTATTCATATATTTCTTTTTTTTGGAAAATTTACTTAATTGTTGTCACACAATGTGTATTTTCTCAGGGTATATTAACGATAACTGCAGAAAATGATAATTATAAATAAAATAATTACGTTAATCTGAATCGTTATTTTGTCCATTAAGTGTGTAACTAATAAGAGTTTTGTAATTGTAATATATAACAGTAATCTCAGTTTAAGAAAACAGTCTGTTCAACATTATGGACCCCTCGTACGATATACGGTTTCTTATCTGTGAATTTGGTAAGGAAAATAAATAAACAGAAGAATAAATAATAATATATCAAAAACATCAAGAACCATATTTTTTAATATGTTAAAATAATTGATTCGAAGTTAGACTCTTATCGATTAACTGATTTAGAAACACAAACGTTTGCAATTTTGTAATGATAGTTTATTTATCGCATTAAACATGACAAACTTTATAAATATGTTTCAACCAAAGACTGTCATCATAGCGAAATCTAATCCGAAACTAGTTTTAGTTCCTGGAATCCAAATTTATAAAATACACAGATTTAATTATAATTCCGACAACCGCATCAAAATTGCATTGCATTTTGCATCAGTTTCATACATACAAAACGAAATGAGGAACAATTTTGATTCTAATGCAGTTTTATTTGGATTTGAATTTAGTTTTCATTTAACCAAAAAAAAAAAAAAAAAATACCGGCAACATATTGGAATAGCTATGTACATTTCTGAGAGTCTGGTATTGTAATATCTGAAAAGAAGCTATTTGAACCATTTTTCCAATTCGCAAATTTAGCATCAATTTAGGTTTTGTAAGTGCAAGAAAATACATTTTCGTTTCAGATTATCGAATGAGAATCATTCATTAAGTTTCATTATATTTTGACAGAATAACCGAATCAGGGCATGAAATGGGTTGTTATTATGAATATGAATCAGACACACGTTTCTAATTCACTCTAAATAAGCCCCCAGGATATCAAAACTGAAACGAAAATGAACTTTCCTATTTTTCTCTCTATTTTACAATATCCTTTAGGGACTTTTCTACGAAATTGATCTAGCAGCAGATTACTAGAATCTCACAAATGACAGTGCCATGTGGTTGGGAACATAAAAAGAAATATCAAATTGCAGTTTATGAAAAATATCAAAACAGAAAAATTTTCAAATTATTGAAGTGAACAGCACTAGCACACAATAAATGGATATTGAAAACGATTACATATCGGCTACAAGTCAAGAATGACATCTACAGCGGAGTCATAAGAGAGAGAGAGGGAACGGGAATCCTGAGACAAGGGTACATTCTTTTCGAATTGCCTAAATGATTGATCTGAACCGTTTTTTCATGACCAATTAAGACCGCCTAAAAGAAACTTTAGGTTATTAATTGACAAGCAGTAAAGTATTGATAGTGATATTTTCCATCCAAACTTGCGGTGATATCACAAAATGAGGTAAATCGATTAAGAACTCAGCGGTTGTTTACAATAATTTGATATCTATTTATAATGAAACTTTAGGTTATGAATTGACAAGCAGTAAAGTATTGATAGTGCTATTTTCCATCCAAATTTGCGGTGATATCACAAAATGAGGTAAATAGGGTAGCGGTTATCTCGATTAAGAACGCAGCGGTTGTTTACAAAAATTTGATATCTATTTATAATGATTTGATACTTATTTAACAAATGAAAAATTTATAAACTCAAATTACAATATTGAAAAACATTTGTATGTTTAGATATATTATATAATGAAGTAAAATGCATGAAGTGTATTTCTCATAGTCCCTACACTAGATTGTAAAAAGTAATTTACTTCATTGTCCTTATATTTTAAAATAATTCTAAGTAGGCCATCCAAACATTATTCTTTAATATGAAAATTTTATGTTTTTTTAATTAATTAAATTGCTAAAAACTTTGAAAAAAAAACAAATAATAATAATGTTGCAAACCGTATGTGTGCTTACTAAATGTTTATGAATAGGGTGTACTTTTCTCCGGTAGAACAAAAACAAAATTTTCTTTTGTATAATATTGATAAGAGATTTTATTATTTCAACATTACAATGATATAATTAAAATACAGTGGAAACATCTTGCAGTTGGGACAAAAGTAACAATCTACAGAGATAGAAGCTTGGAATAGGCTACATATTTTGAAAAGAAACACTCAATTCTGTACTGTACTGATTTTGATGGTTTATTGCAAAAAATGAACCAGCCATATGATAAAACTGAATATAGATTATTTATTGATGGCTCTAAGTACAGCTTAAAGGTTATACTTTTGCATAATGGGAATGAAAAACCATCTATACCAATTGCAATATTTTACAATGTTCATTGGAGAAAGGATACGCAGTCTGGAAATCTTTCAAAAGCATCGGGAACAGTTTTCTTGGCAACAATAAGAATGAAAAGTACGGACAAATTGTTGATGAATTATTGAAAAATTATCCCGAATTAGGTGCACGAATGTCACTCAAAATGCATTTTCTTCTTTCGCACTTAGATTTATTTCCACAAAACCTAGTGCGGTGAGCGACAAACAAGGCGAGCGTGCTCACCAAGACTTAATGAAATTTGAAAGAAATTGCCAAGGATTCAAGGACGAAAGCATGCTGGACTCTAATACGTGAAACCGAACCAACAAAATAGAAATGTCGCTTAAATAATGCTTTTGAAAGTTCATTGATTTTTAAATAAACTAATGATTTTTTATGTTTTTATGAAAGCATTTCTTTTGTATCTCAAAAACCTGACGTGACAGAAAAGAAAAACAAATTACATATTCGAATTCAGCTCATCAAATTACCCTAGGAAAGATATTTGGTTGCTGTAATCCAAAACCTTGTTGGCTATTGTAATTAGATGTCTTATTGTTCATTCTTAAAAAATAGTTTAGTAACAAAAGTAGGCGTAATAATAAAGGATGGCGCATAAGTAACTATATTGAATGAGTTCATGTGTATCATTTGGTTTTAACTTGTGAACCAATTGCATATTGTATGGGGAAAGATGTGTACAATTCTTTGCAAAGACCGCCTAGACATCTTTAATTGCTGTGAACGTCGCCTGGTGGAAGTTTTGGGGTTTTCCTCAATACTTGCTTGCACTCGAACAATGGTCACTTCATTTCGAACTGCACGAGGTCTTCCAGCAAGCGGAAGATCACAGACAGCCTCATTGTTGCCCAAAACGCTGAACCAATCGGTAAATTGTTGGAGCGCTAGGAGCATTTTGGACTTGAAAGAAATTTCGATATAATCTGAATAATCGAATGCTGACTTTCAAAGTAAAATTGAACAACTTTGATTTTTTGTTCTGCGCTGAGCCTTTCCATCATAAATTTCCCAAGTATTATCTAGTTAATTCTGGAAAGAGATGAAAAAAAAAAGAGAAGAGATGAAACAAAAAATGTATTCACTGATTAAATCTTAACAAAATTAATTCTGTATATGGCAAGTGTGATGCTGGGAACTTGTCATCAAAAATTGATTTTCGTAAAAACTTCATAGAATATTAGCTCTCGATATATAAATTTAATGGCTGCAGTGTTACAGTCACAGTGGTCTACAGTGGCAACTGATAGGTTCCTTCTCTCTGCAATGTTAATTCGTCTTTACACCTGCCCATTATTGTTATTTACTGTTCAGGTTATCTCTTTTGTCAGCATAGAAAATGCAAAAATCGTTCCTAATTCTTAGTCTAAGAACTCTAGAGTTAGGTAATATGGAGGTTCAAAGAGATTAGGAACTGTCAAAAGTACACATGCTAATATAAATTGGATTAGGTACAGTAAGATAAAGTATATAATATATTCTTTAGCTTACTGTACCTGTGCCTATATACATATATATATATGTATATACGTTATATATATGCTGATTATTGTAAACCGCAAGAGCACAAAAGGTGTCCATCCGTCTAAGCGCAATTAATCTGATAACCGTCACAAATACCGTATTTACACTTTCTGGCATTTGTATTTAGATGTGAAATAATTGAACTCCCAACAGTGTTTACTTACTCTAATGTGTTCCTACAACTCATATGAAATTGTCCTTATTTTGGAAATTTCAACTTCATATCAATTCGCATGGGCATTGTAAATTCTGGTATAACTTCCTTTACGATAAGTATACAAATTATATTATTTATACTTAGAACAAAATGTGTAAATTTTAGGTACATGCATTCATATATATGTACATATCTACATGTGTGTGTGTATTGGTTAAAATAATATCATGCATATGTGCGTTTCCAAACAAGCATAAATCATAAATTTTACCAAACTTGGGCAATTTGCGATTATGAGGAAATCTAAATCTGGTATACATTAATTATAACTCTATTTACATTCGCATACATTTATAAAGGTATATTTAAGTAATGCAAATATGCTAAGGTGACCAGACATAGTTACAATGCTGTATTGGCAAGTAACGATTTCAATTTTATCATTATGGTCAGTTGGTGAATGCAGATCATGCAATAAAATAAAACAGGACAAATACAGTGGGACACGTTTATAGTTAAGCTATAGGTTATTTAAGCTGTAGGTTATTTTATTTGTTTGTAAGCGAAATTAATCGCCTTCTATTAAAATTTCGAACTATGACAAATTTAAACAAATATTTCAGAACAGTGCTTATTTTTAGCTGCATTCAATTAATGTTAAAATTTCTTTAATAAAACAGTGTAGAAATCTATTCCTCAATTCTCAATACTGGGGATTCTTTTGGTGATTTATTTGCAGAAATAAAGCATAACGAACCAAATGAATCCGTCTAAGAACGTTTCTGCCTTCTTCCTGTGTGAAATTTATTTCAAAAGTTGGTCGGAACAGACGGTAACGTCTAACAACGTCTACACTCATAATTATTTATTCCTTTATGAGAGGATTTTTTCTTAAGGGAAGGCCGTTTCTTCCGCTTGAAAAAGGGTTCGATTTTTATTCGTTAGCCTTCAATAAGCCTTCAATAAGTTTAAAATAGAAGCAGAAAAATTGAAGATTACGGTAACACATTTGAGATTTCGGAGTTATAAATTTAAATGATATGTGCGCAACAAAAAAATTAGCAAGCAATGCAATAATCTAACAAATGAGAATTTTGCTGAAGATTCACATTAGTAAGCATTTTGCATAAATTCCAGTGTTTTTTGTTCACTCAATTAATATAAGATGTCCCAACAAGAACGCAAGATTTTAAAAAAAAACAGTCAATGGTGTTCGGTATCGTGAAATGATAATCAGTTTTTTCGTGCCTAGAATTAAAGATGTGCCTGATGTGCTGTTCCATACATAACCTCATTCTGTCTACTTTACGATATAATAACGTTTCACGATTTTTCTTTAGATACCTGTGTTTTATTTAAAATTTAAATCTTGCGTTCTTGTTGGGACACCTTTTATATAAGAATACTCTCGAAAACCAACGTCAGTTCATTACTTAAACAAACAAAGTTAACATAAATTGAATTCATTTAGAAATTAATAAAATGGATGAATGATTGAGGAATTCTAATAAAATACAGGGTCTTCGTCGGGAAGACGTACTAATTTGTTTGTTTATAATATTTGATTAAATGAAAGGGAATGGATCTTATATTAATAAATGTTTTACTCAATGCCGGCAATTATGTATGGAATACAATATCAGATAAATGCGCGCCTTTGTTACCCTCACAAAAGCGAGCCCTTTTGAGCACATTTCTCACTACATTCTCACAAATTTAACGTGGTATTTCATTAATTTCATCAAGAATATTTTGTTTGAGTTGCTCAAACGTTTCTGGTTTGTTTGCATAAACCGTCCTTTTCAGATATCCCCACAAAAAGAAGTCCGGAGCAGTCAAATCAGGCGACCGTGGAGGCCAACCAACAACACCATTTCTTGAAATAACTTGTTGTGGAAAGAGTTCTCGCAGTAATTCCATTGTAATCCTGACTGTATGCGATGTAACACCGTCTTGTCGATACCACATGTTAATCAAGCCCAAAGCATGCAGTTGTGGCATTAAAGAGTTTTCAATCATATCACGATATCGCTCCCCATTGACACTTACCGTTACGCCGTTTTCAGTTTCAAAGAAGTAAGATCCAATGATTCCTCCTAAACAAATCGCACCACAGACCGTCACTTTTAATGGATGCAAAGATGATTGATGAATAATTTGAGGTTTTTCCATTGCCCAGAGTCGACTATTCTGTTTATTCACATATTCATTCAAATGAAAATGTGCTCGTCACTCATTATGATTTTTTCATGAAAATCGGGGTTGTTATGGGCGAGCTGTAACATCCTTTTGGCATATGTACGGCGGCGTAAATGGTCCTGTGGAAGAAGCTCTTGTGTCAACTTAATCTTAAATGGAAACAAATGCAAATCCTTGTGCAAAATTGTGGCCAATGTTGTTCTTTGAAGACCAAGCTCCTGAGCTCGGCGTCAAATTGAGGTTGAAGGAATGTTTTGAACACTTTTTGGAGCAGCAGTAATGTTTTCAGGCGATCTTGCAGTACGTTGTGGTCCATGCTTGGCCCTATCAGTTATGGATCCCCCTTCTTCGTTATTTCTCCCAAAAATTTCACGTAACTTTCTCATCGTCACAGTAATCGATGATCGATTTTGATAAAATGTTTTAATGATTAAAATCAGTTGGTTTATCGAATATTTTTCCATAATAAATTCGCCGTCACTACTTCACGACTGGCAAATGTGAACTGTCAAGATTCATGTTTACCAAAATGGCGGCTAAACAAAGTAGTTAACTTTCCGACGGACACCCCGTATTAACGTATGGTATTTAGAACGTATAAGTAAATTGATCCATGGTCGCTACAACAGTTAATTCAATGCAAAATTAAAATTTGGCATGAGAAACGTAAACGTTATAAGACGTAACAATTTGGAAGAGCGAAAAATTTAGGTCCTGCTAAAATTAATGTACTCTTCATCACGAATTCCGATCTGTAATATCAAATGTAGTCCCTATTCAAACCTGATGAATATTTCTAAGTGATACAAAAACAATTTTAAAACAAATAACAAAAGTCTTTTTCTGTGAGGCAGTAAAAATAAAAAATCTTTGCTTTTGGCTGGGCTGAGGCTTCCCCCTCTGTGTCGCGGATGTTGAAATCGGTTTATCTCTAAGGAATTAGAGATGTCAGAAATTAACTCTGCTAGTTGCGGCCATAATTATGCCAGTCCTATAATATTTTTACGAATTAAACCGTTTCTTTTCCGCATTTTATTTTAAATAAAGAACGTATTTTAAATAAAGAACGTGAGTTGTAAATTGATAGAAAATATAGAGAAAGAAGGTTGCATTTTGATTTTTTCCCAATGAGTCATTTTTTATCATTTGCTATATAAGAAGTTCACAAAATAAAGAGGAAAGAGAAAAATTAGAAATGTGACTACAGCCTTCTTAAGTATTGAAGAAGGCAAAATCTTGATGAGAAAGGAGAACAAAGCTGCTCAACTTAAAGCTAGGTTTCATGGGAAATAAAGTCCATAAGCCACTTTCTTTTTAAATCTACCTTTGTATCGGCAATATAATAAGTCATTCCAAAAGTAATCTATAACAAGTGTTTAAATCCCAAGTGCTCAGTAAATTTTACCATTTTATACGGATTTGCTAAATAGCTAAAAGTCTTGAACAAAAGGTATTTTTTACATTTTATACCATTTTTAATATAAACTTATTGTCTATTTAGATCGATGTACTTCCACTTCGGAATAGCCTTTTTTGATTGTCAGAATTCCAAGTTTAAGACCTGAAATTGCCTAAGGAATTTAACAACAAACAGAAGTTATGAAAAAGAAGGCTAATTACAATAGAAGCATTTCCATGTTTTCAAATAAATAAGATTTTAGGTTTGACTTAAACGCCCCAATCCTGGATATATTTTGCAATGATTGTGGAATGTGGTTGTATTCAGAACATCCGGCATACTCAATTCGTTGCTTTGTAGTTTCCAGTCTACATTTTACAATAACTAGATTAGAGCCATTTCTGGTATTAAATACATTGCGGTTTCTTCGAAACTGGATTGTATGATAACCTATGTTATTCAGCGGCTTGAACTTGTGTACTAATAATTGAAATTTATATAGCCCATAAATCGGCAATATTGTTTTCGCCACATCCTTGTACAATGTGAAAGTGGGATATACACTGAACACTGTTTTAAGCGCCTTATTTTGCGCTCTTTGAAGAGCTTGAAAATCTGCAGTCCGTTTATATGCATAAATTAACGGAAGGTAACTGAAATAACTATGTATAAGTGCATTAGAAATTAATAGTTTTGTGTTCACATCAAATTTATTTTTAAATTTATAAAGAATACCGATTGCTGCCGCTACTTTGTCTCTGACATATTGCATATGTACATCCCACGAAAGATTATTTTGAAAAGTTAATTCCCAGGTATTTTAGAGTTGTGCACTCTGTAACCACCCTTTTTCCGACATTTACACTGAAAATATTACCAGTAGGATAAGGTCGGAATCGTAACAACTTTGTCTTATCAGCATTTATAACCAATTTGTGTAACCTTGCATATTCCAATATGAGCTCCGTATCATGTTCAATTTGACCTTTTAATATGATATCATGTTTATATGGGTAAAATAAACTTATGTCATCTGCATCCATTATAAGTTTCCCGTATAGATTTAGATTAGATAAATCGTTAAGGTAAATCATGAAAAAAGGGGGACCCAATATACTTCCCTGAGGTACTCCATGTTCCACACGTCCCATCTCACTTCTCGATGTTTTTATTTGGACATACTGTTTCCTATTTGTCAGGTAACTTTTGATAAGCACAAGCGCAGTTCCTCTTATGCCATAAAATTCAAGCTTATTGAACAACATCACATGATCTACCAAATCGAAGGCTTTTGAAAAATCGTAAAAATTTATGAATTGTGATATTTAATGAGCACTCTTTACAACGTCTCTTACGTCTTCTAATTATTTAGCTGTGATACTTGCTCGTTTGATGATATAATGTTTAAATATCTGTATGGAAATGAACACTACAGTTCCGCTAGTAGTATCAGTGATATAATGTTCAAGCATATAATAAATATGAACTCCTAAATTTGTTTAGAATTTGTAATCGTTTGTAAGAATAATTTTATAAGTAATTTCTAAACAAGTATTAAAGAATATTAGCACTTTAACTCAAAAATGTTTCTTAATGTTTTCCATATAAAGTATAAATCAATCCCATTTTAGAAATTCTATGTAAATACTCGCATTTACGGTTGGATATGATATAAGTTCGTTTGTTTCCAATTGATAAACCTCTTCAATTGAAAATGAAACAATGTATAAAATCCTTTGCAGTGACAGCATTTGCAATTTTTGCTTACTTGGTAATTTAAATTTTTAAACAATATTAAGATTTTAAGAAATCATAGACCATCACACATCATGGCACAAAAGTATCGTTTATTACCCTACACAGCGTCGAATTGATAGATGATTTTTGACTGACAGACAAATGACGCTTTTAGCAAAAAATTGATATTGTTCTTGCAACATTCAGTCGGCTCATGTCAAAATTTCGCGTAGTTTCGATTATTTGTGCTAGAGTTACAATGCTTTAATTGGCAATTCTTTTGCCTTTTTTTGTGCATTGATTAATTATTATTAATTTCGTGTCTTGATTAAAGTTTGAACTAATGTTTGAAATAATACCTAATAAAGTATATAGAATAGCTAATTTATAGAATAGCTATATTTTGATGGTATGATCATTTTCGACGAAGTTCTACTGATAAGGATGAACGCCAAGGGCATTCAAAAGAAATGGTTGCACCAGGAACTATAAATCAATAATCGAAATGTAAAATTGCAACATACGAGTATATCTAAGATCCTAAAAATATCAAAATGCAAAACGCTGTTAACTATTTTACATGAAAAATAGTGTCCACCGTACCACAAGCCGATGACAACAATGGCAAAATTATATAAATTCAAGTTGGAGTTACTGCCCTATCAACTGAAATCTTCAAATCTGGCTCCCACCGAGTATTATCTCTTTGCAAACTTCATAGGATAGATGAAATGATGAGGTCGTTGTGGTAGCTGGAACGCATTTCTTGAGTTTTGATCATAAATTCTATAAATCGGTGAAAGATATAAATTTATTTAGACACATTGGTTTGTAATGAAACTGCATGATATTAACACTAAAGCGAACAATATGGGAAATTTACGCAAAAGTTTTGAAAGATCATTTGTACAGGAATCATCCTTAACCTAGTCAAATCATGTGTTCTAAATACAGTCAAATTACAAAGAATGCCGAAATTATAAAAAACAGGGACTGCCATAATCGAAAGAAAATTCCTGTGTAACTTCAAATTTTAATAACTAAAATGGAATTTTTCTTTCAAATATTTCTGTGGTCACAACCTGTAACAGCCTAACTCGAGTTAGGACACAATTGAGTTATTAGCACCATCGTATTCAGCATATCCAAATTTATTTGCTCTAAATTTTCCATGTTTGTATCTCTTCTAGGAAGGCAATTAATCCTAAAAAACCTAATAGCTTAAGTTATTTTTCTAAATGACTGTTTTGACATAACTGCCTAAGTCAATTTAGGATTACAACAAATATAAACATTATTTTTTCATCATTGCCTAAATCAATTTAAGTCATTAAGTCTTTAAACTTTATGAATTCTTATATAGGAATAACTACCTATCTCAACATGAGATATCGAATCTGAAATATTTTGACATAGAATAATAATTTATGTCAATTTAGGCGCACTTAAAGTTTTTTATTTAATCTGGAATAATAGCCTAACTCAACTTGAACTTTTTGACTTTCTTTCGTTCAACAATTCATAAGAGCCTAAGTGTCTTTTTCGACAAATCTTTTGACTGCGAGAATAAACAACTATTTTTTGTTAACAACTAAGTAAAGAAATTCGTTTCCTTGGAATCTGTAGCAAATTTTTCCAAAAAACACCTTCTCCTGATTTTCAGTGAAGATTCAAAACTTCAAACTCCTGTACTGAAAATATTGAGAAACAGACTTAGGCTGTTTTGGGTTGTGACCACAGATTTGTCAAGTATAAGACATACTCGTAATATGATTTTCTTTTCCAAATAAGTGATATGAATAACATGTAGTAATTTACTCGGCCTGGGAATGATTATAAATATTCCACTTTTATTTAAAATGGTGCCAACTTCCGCCCTAAATCCAACGACTTTTATAATTTTCACTTCTGTTATGCCAAGTACCTCCACTTTTAAAGCAACTTATTATATTTTCAAGGAAATAATAAAATAAAATATTAACATTGTCTATCTATACAAATAACATTTGGAAATTTTTATAATAAATGAAAACTAGTTATCGAAATTTCTAAACTGTAACTTGGCATGTTTCAATAATACATTTTTGAAACATAAAAAAATTTGCCTAGAAGGCGATCGTTTAAAGTTAAAAAAAAGTTTAGACTCATTTGAATTATGTTCTACATAAACGTAATAGAAGTATACATCACAAAATATTTTTTATTCGTTCAGAATATTTGCAAAATTGTAGATATAATCAGGAGAACTTTGAAATTTTCTAACAAAAAATGTGCACAAATTTAAAATATTTGTTTCAAGGACGAATAAAACCGCTGAAAAATTCAGTACATAATTTAGTTTTGAGACCATAAACAGACGTCAATTCAGCCTCTGGCGAAATTCGCCCACTCCATATAGAAAATCAATAAACATCGCAACCGAATAAAGTTAATGGGAATGATAATGATATGAAATATTGCGAATTTATTTGAATTTATCAGTTAACCTTAAAACGGAATAAGTGTAACTTCACAAAATGTAAAAAAAAAATCCTTGCAAATAATTCCTGTATGAGGGAGGCATCTTGCCTGCTCAAATTTGCTGTTTAAAAATTAAAAATTCCTGCTACAGAACAATAGTTTTACAAAACATGGAAAAATTCTTAAGATATCTGTCTGTAATGACATTAGAAAACCTCCTATCGAGCATATAAATATTATTAAATACATTTTTTTTGCCACTAAAGGACAGTGAACTCCTGTATTCGTTTTCTACTCCCAGAAAGAATCGGAAGATGCACGAATTAAACGAAATGACCGTGGAAGATAAGAACAGAGACCAACAACGAAAACAGATACTTCGATCGTTTACATCTGATTCATCACTGTGTGAGCATTCGAGTATGAGCCCGATATTCAATATTATACTCATTCAAAAGTAGTAATTGGTGATACGGACAAGGAATGCCCGCATTGTTATGCTCTCAAATTTAAAAATGAGCCAACCGGAATGTGTTGCTCATCACTAAAGGTACAACTACCTGAAGTTGAAACACCATCTGAACCACTGAACGGTTTACTTATCGGTACGGTTCCAGATTCCAACCTGTTTGTAAAGTCAATTCGAACTTTTAATTCATGTTTCCGAATGACATCGTTCAGAGCAATAGAAGTAATTAGAAATAATGTTGCTGGTCAACAGCTTAAATTAATATTTAAAATCAAAGGCTCATTGTTGTCAATGCCAAACAAACCTCATAAATATTTACAGATCTACTTTATGGGCGCTGAGCATTCCGGAAGCACACTTGCAAACCGCGTGGAAGCACGTTGTGACTTCTATAACCTCAATTCAGTTTTTGCCAGACGCATCGTTAGCGAGTTGGAAGCTCTATGAAATGAGCACAGTAAATTGTTTAAGATATTCAAATCACACATTTACAAAGAGTTAGAAATTCCCTAGAAATAATGTATGCCGGGTCAGCTAGTTAATATATACAGAGTGTCGGTCGGGAAGGTATACTGCTTTGTTTTGCCGCCATTTTGGTAAATATCAGTCTTGACATTTCATATTTGACAGTCGTGAAATAGAGGCGCGGCAAATTTATCATGGAAAAATATTCGATAAACCAACGTTTTTTAGTCGTTAAAACATTTTATCAAAATCAATTATCAATTACTGTGACGATGAGAAAGTTACGTGAAATTTTTGGGAGAAACGACATGCCAACAAGACGCACTATTTATCGTGTAGTGAATGATTTCGAAGAAAACATTACCATCAACCTAAATTTGACGCCGTGCTCAGGGGCTTGGTCTTCAAAGAAGAACTTTGACCACAATTTTGCACAAGGATTTGCATTTGTTTCCATTTAAGATTCAGTTGACACAAAAGCTTCTTCCACAAGACCATTTACGCCGCCGTCCATATGCCAATAGTATGTTACAACTCACCCATGACAACCCCGATTTTCATGAAAAAGTCACAATGAGTGACGAGACAGATTTTCATTTGAACGGATATGTGAATAATCAGAATAGTCGGTTCTGGGCAATGGAAAACCCTCAAATTACTCATCAGTCACCTTTGCATCCATTAAAAGTGACAGTCTGGGGTGCAATTTGTTCAGGAGGAATCATTGGATCTTACTTCTTTGAAACTGAAAACGGCGTAACGGTAACTGGCAATGAGGAGCGATATCGTGATATGATTGAAAACTTTTTAACGTCACAACAGCATGCTTTGGGCTTGATTAACATGAGGTATCAACAAGACGGTGCCACATCGCATACACCCAGGATCACAATGGAATTACTACGAGGCCTCTTTCCACACAAGTTATTTCAATAAATGATGATGTTGATTGGCCTCCACGGTCGCCTGATTTGACTGCTCCGGACTTCTTTTTGTGGCGATATCTGAAAAGCAAGGTTTATGCAAACAAACCAGGAACGCTTGAGCAACTCAAACAAAATATTCGTGATGAAATTAATGAAATACCGCGTGAAATGTGTGAGAATATAATGAGAAATGTGCTCAAAAGGGCTCGCATTTATGAGGCTAACAGAGGCGGACATTTATCTGATATTGTATTCCATTTATCAATATAAGATCCATTCTCTTTCATTTAATCAAAAATTATAAACAAACCAAATAGTATACCTTCCTGACGGGCATCCTGTATATTCTAGGGTTCATTTCTATCAAGGTACAATAGAATTCGATTAAATATTATTATATTATGCGTCTCATAATCTCAATTCTGTACTGAGAGGTACAACTTCTGATACATTCCATACAAATAACAACTTTAACTCCAATTCTTAGATTCATATATTTCAAGCAGTTGTATGGAACTCAGTCATACACGAAAATATATCTGAACATTAGTACCGTATTCCATCCAGTGAATCCCATACAAATTGACAGATTTATAGGGTTTCTTTTTGCTCCTTATTCCCCTGACTTTTAATGTTTAAATTAACGATTAGCCAGATATTTAGCGTCATGAAGCTTGCTGAAATTTTTATATCTCATTTAACATGTTATATATTCCCATATTCATATCTTACACTAAATTAAGCATAATTTATTTATAATTTATTATATAATACATCAGCTGTTAATGAAATTTAGATCTGCCACCAAAGATGAGCTGCATCGCCACTACCCTTAAGATATCCCACATATGAATAAGTCGAAATAATCGAAAAAAAAGACTTCGTCAATAAGCAAAGAGACTTTATTGTTTGTTAATTCAGGGTATTTATTGTATGAATCTTGTCTGGACACACTTTCGCATTAACGCAGAAGGGTATTGCGTGAAGTTTTATGACTGAAATTTCTGTACTGGTTCCGCAATAATTCGATTTCTTAGGCTCTACTAAACTAAAGTTAGAGTAGTCTTGTTTCTTTTGTGAAGCAAAAGGCAACTTGTGTACCTGTATTAATGTCCCCAATCTATTTTTCTTTGCAGTCTTTAACATTCAAATGGAAGATACCATTTGTTTATGCCTAGTTGGGTTTTGACAACGGTGTTTTTACTTTAAATACTTGTCTCAAGCAGGAAAATGTGAAAAAATGTTATTTTAATTTAAATGCTAACGCAACGATACATGTACTTATATACAAATATACAAATCTATTAAATCTCGATAAAGTGGCTTAGGATGGGGATATTTGGAAGTCTGTTTACCCGGCCGAATATGTCATCCATCCCTCCTGCAGGGGGTAAAAAAAAAATAAAATAACGGGTCCCATTCGCTGACCGAGGGCGATTACGCAAGGGAGTTGTACTTTTTATTTCCGTATAATATATTTTCTGTTCGGTTAGTGGCCATCCCGGCTTGCAAACTTTGTTTTTATTTATTGGTGCTCCAAGAAAAGAAAATTAAAGCCTTTAGAGAATTATAATTATTACTTTGTGATATAGCTTCGAATTTGGTCGACCTTGAGTGACTAAATTTGTCACATTTGCTTTGTTTTTGGACATTGCGGACATTGTTGTTTGGAATTTCAAAATTGCTTTGCGACCCTTTTGGTTTCAGTATGAGCATACTTTGTTGTTGCCGCTGATAGTTTGGTTTACAGACGAATGTAAAAGGACCACTGTGGCACTTGAGCCGTTGTCGGTTTACACAAGTAGCATTTTATTTATGATTATATTCAAATAAGTAGTATTATAATTAGAGAATTAGTCCCGGAGTTTTCTGAGGAAGTATTTCGTGTAAATTATCCTAGTTTCACTTCTTGCATTGCCAGTTGTTTAATTCTCTGCGGAGCCAAAGGGAGCAAGAAGTAAATAATTCCGATATTATAGAAAAGTTAATAGATTTTTCCTTTCTACTGATCCACTCATTTAATCCATAAGTAAGATTTCTTATTTTTAAATTGCTATCAAAATCTTCTTCATTACAATTGAAAATTATGGCCAATATCTACGATATTGAAAGCGGAACGATGAAGATCAGGATTATCATGGCAGAGTGATGGCAGTGAAGATGATAGTAATCGGTGATGTAGGCAATGCAGTATGATGCGGTTCTGAGTTTTCAACCTTAAACTTGATGATCGGCGAAGTAGACGCTAACAAAAGTACGTTGGATGCAATCAAAACCAACTGTGGCAAATTCGAGAAAAAGTACAAGAAATCGCTGTCATTAATACAGATTTCTATTGCTGCTGCAAAATATGAAAAACAATATTTTTCGCATAAAAGCAAACAAAATGGTTGTTTGTTTACCTGGATATTAAGAGTTTGTAAAAACTTGCCTGCCAGTTTCCATTGAAAATTTCCATAGAAAATTGAGAAGTAAATCCAAGTTAGTCACATAAATATTTTTGAATGATCTGATATGAAATAAATGATGTACCCACAATCAGACGTTTAAAGTACAACTTTTTTGGGACAAAATTTGTTTGGCAACTTTAGAACGATGTCCGCCTGTCCAACTGGCAGGCTGGCTGCTGGCTGGTAGCTGACGTAATTATTTATGGGACTTCTTAAACTTGACACAGAAAAAATATTTTGCAAGATTGCAACAGAGAATTGAAAATGAGTTCCGCTTCCTATGGTAACCCTCATACGAAATGGCCGAC
The DNA here is from genome assembly GCA_019455685.1 of Philornis downsi. NCBI lineage: Eukaryota > Metazoa > Arthropoda > Insecta > Diptera > Muscidae > Philornis > Philornis downsi. Next base: position 4,141,799 of record JAHXMU010000118.1, on the reverse strand, counting down.
TTTTAGAAATATGATTTTCCTGTAATTCCTAATCCGTAGACTGGGCACCCACAATTTTTGTCGAAAGTACTGCTTCGTAATGCTAGGCAAAATTTGAAAAAGTCAAATGGTTAATGTTCGCCTTCCGAGAGCAATTTCTATTTCCTATTTTCAGAAATTCAATCTTTCCTGTGGAATATATGTATAAAGGATACCATATAATTTAGATTTTTGTTCATTGCTTCGCTCTAAAATGTTCGACGAAACTTGTGAAAAGTCAAACACGTAACCATGCCCATTCATATAACTTACTTGCAAATTACAAACTTAATCCTTAAAATCCTTCAAATCTTTCTGACAGCTGTACTGCGTTCAGTAAAATTTTGCGCATATCAAGTTTTTTATATAGCCAGTTTTGAGAGTAAAAATGGATGACATGGTCAAGCAAAATCTGGTACTAATTGCCCGAATTATGGAAATTTGTTTTTACCCTCTACACCATAAATCGTATGAGTCAGTAGCTTAAATGTTTGCCAATTGCCTTACATTATAATGTTGAATAATGCAGGATGGAGTGCGAATCGAGGGCACTAATGGGGACTATTATTGAAAGATGCTTACGGAGTTTTTTTTTTACCCATTCATGGGCCGTTCCAACCCTTCAGGCCGCACCGAACAATTTTCTGACCAAGTGTCGCATATGCTGGATGGACGTATTTTACGGCCTATCATTTTTAAAACCAATTAGTTATGTAAAATAAAATTAAATAAAATACATTGATTAAACAAAGGTTTTTGAATTTCTTATTGTAGCACACTCGGTGCGCTGCCCTGTATGTGAAAATAGTTGAACGGATAATCACGCCCTCCTGGATAAACTATAAAATAAACACATACGTTCTTAGATTCATGTCTTTAGTTCAACACCATTAAACTCAGTACAATTTACAGGCATCAGGCTCCTAGTTAATTTTGTTTTCTTACTAAAATGCGTATATAAACAGATTTGGCAACGCTGAGTGATTTCTATATAATTTCTACAGAGTATCCTTCAGGAAGGTATACTACTTTGTTTGTTTATAAGTTTTGATCAAATGAAAGAGAAGGAATCTTATATTGATAAATGCTTTATCTAATATCGGTAATTATAAATGTTCGCTTCTGTTAGCCTCACAAATGCGAGTCCTTTTGAGCACATTTGTCCTTACATTCTCACACATTTAGCGCGGTATTTCATCAATTTCATCACGAATATTTTGTTTGAGTTGCTCAAGCGTTTCTGGTTTGTTTGCATAAACCTCGCTTTTCAGATGTCTCCACAAAAAGAAGTCCAGAGCAGTCAAATCAGGCGACCGTGGAGGCCAATCAACATCACCATTTCTTAAAATAACTTGTTGTGGAAAGAGGTCTCGCAGTAATTCCATTGTAATCCTGGCTGTATGCGATGTGGCACCGTCTTTTTGATTCCACATGTTAATCAAGCCCAAACCATGCTGTTGTGGCGTTAAAAAGTTTTCAATCATACAACAATATCGCCCCCCATTGACAGTTATCACTGCGCCGTTTTCAGTTTCAAAGAAGTAAGGTCCAATGATTCTTCCTGACCAAATTTGACACCAGACTGCCACTTTTAGCGGATGCAAAGGTGACTGATGAATAATTTGAGGGTTTTCTATTGCCCAGAGCCGACTATTCTGTTTATTCACATATCCATTCAAATGAAAATGTGCCTCGTCACTCATTAAGACTTTTTCATGAGAATCGGGGTTGTCATGGGCGAGCTGTAACATCCTATTGGCATATGTACGGCGCCGTAAATGGTCTTCTGGAGCAAGCTGTTGTGTTAACTGAATCTTAAATGGAAATAAATGCAAATCCTTGTGCAAAATTGTGGCCAAAGTTGTTCTTTGAGGACCAAGCTCCTGAGCACGGCGTCGAATTGAGGTTGATGGATTGTTTTGAACACTTCCTTGAGCAGCAGTAATGTTTTCAGCCGATCTAGCAGTACGTGTGGTCCATGCTTGGCCCTATTAGCTACAGACCCTCTTTCTTCAAAATCAATCACTACATGATAAATTGTGGGTTTTGTTGGCACGTTGTTTCCCTCAAAAATTTCTCGTAACTTTCTCATCGTCACAGTAATCGATGATTGATTTTGATAAAATGTTTTAATGATTAAAAAACGTTGGTTTATCGAACATTTTTTCATAATAAATTTGCCACGTCTCTATTTCACGACTGCCAAATATGAACTATCAAGACTAATGTTTACCAAAATGTCGGCAAAACAAAGTGGTATACCTTTCCGACGGACACCCTGTATATGAAAAACCGTAAATTTTGGGTAAGCTTAGTAAGTTATACTTTTGTTTCTTGTACAGGATTATCCATTTAATGGTTTCAAAACCACAGGTCTAGCAAGGCTGTCAGCTGTTAAATACCTATCACCTGAAGTGTTATTTATTTAGTGAAAGGTTTGTCATTCTAACAACGGAAGGAAACGTAAAAATGGTTAATACTTACTGTAAAGGATGTGATTCAAACGTGATTGACTTTTCTTGCATTATGGGGTGATTGCGATCCTCACAATCCGCGTACTGTGCAAGGAATTGGCAAAATTATAAAGAAATTTCAAGTGACTGGAAGCGTTACAGTTGTGGTCAGGCCTGTACATCATCGCAATGTACGCACTGCGAAAATATCGCTTCCGTTGGTGAAAGTGGGGCGGATAATCAGAATTTCGCGCTGCGGCCGTTTGATACCCGACTTTTTTGGCCTGCAATTGAAGATTATGAACTGGGCCATATATGGTTTTAACAAGACGGTGCTATGAGCCGCACAACACAACCGATTTTATCCTTATTGCACGAGAAGTTTCCAAAAAGCATAATTTCACGTTTTGGCTACGTTAATTGGCCATCAATATCATGGGATGTGACGCCGTTAGTTTTTTGTCTGTGGGGCTACGTCAAAGCCCGTATTTTAAAACCAGCATTAACCAAGTTATTGCCGAGATACCGCCAGAAATCTGCGAAAAAGTGGTCGAAAACTATTTCAAGATAATCCACTGCCGCAACCAGTTCAGAGGTATTAATTTAAATAGACTTTGTAGTTCATACATATGGACAAGGTCCAAAGCGTTATATCGAAATAAAAGTTTCATTGAAATCATAGCTGTAATCATAGTGTATGTTTTCTTTAACTTTACTTTTCTTTAACTTTACTTCTGAAACTGATAAATTGGTAAGCCGGTGCTTTGGATTAATTCGATCCGAGCATTTGTTGATAAGAACTTGGCGGTATACCACGGCATTTCTGTCATTCCCCCTCCCTTTGCATCAAGTTAAAAGATCGGTTTGTGGACATATATGTAAGTCGGTTCTGGATAAAGTTTCTGTGCTGGTAAAAACTTTATTCAGGTTCCCAATTTCATCCCATTTTCCCTTCGCCTATGTCTCTCCGGTACTCTAAATTATAGAAAATTTTGCTTGTACAATTTTAAAACAATGTTTAATTTGATTGTGCTCAAAAAATACGTTGTTGCCGCTGCTGCAGCTGTTTGTGCTGCCGACGGTCATGATACGTCTCCAATACCATTGCAGTCAGATCAAGGGAAGCATGCTTTCCAACAGACTTCTTTCTATCCTTCCTCCAATAGCGGGATGCGTAGGATATCCAGCACTTTTTGGGTGTTTTCATCTTCTGTCATATACTCGTATACAGACATGTATACTACTATTGTTATGTACGATATTTCTCTAATTCTTGTTACAGTTGTATCTAATTTATTTTGTTAACTTGACTATATTTTTGCATGGGGGATATCATGTTTAGTATTTGGTGCATGGAGCTGCAGCATGGAAGTTCTGCTACGAGTACATCTTTTGCTTCTATGTATAAATCATTTGCTTTGCTAAGAAATGAAATGAAATGAAAACAGAGTAAAAAGGACGAATGAACGAACGACGTCTATGCTTTCATTTAGTTTTTAGAATAATTTGGATAACCAAAGGAATGAAATAACATACACAAATACGAAATCAAATAATACATTCGCATACACCGACACACCATTATGATCGTACGTTTGAGCAAATGAACACAGCGTGTGTGTGTGTGTATGTGTGTGTGGTAAACTAAAAGTTGACAATTTTTGGAAATTTATGCATTTGTGTTTGAAATTGGGTTGTGTATTCATTTAATCTATATTGTATAAAATATGATATGTTGTATAATAATTTATATTTAGTTTCTGTTTAAGAAATAAATCTAATTTATTCTTTTGATATATGAGTACGGAGCTGCTTGCTTTCTATGAGCATACATATCTCTCTTTAAATTAAATTTGATTATACAAATATTATCGCAGGTAATCTCTAGCAAAGCGCTCCTGATGAACATTTTGTTGCTTATGTATGTATATGAAACGGAGCAACATATATATATTCGATATTTGCAAAGACTATCTATTTTTACAGAATGGTTTAGAAATTGTTTAGCTGAAATATAATCTATATCAATATATATATATATATATATATATAGCAATATATATATACACTCGTATATACCTATATAGTAGTATAGATCCATAGCAAAAACGGTTTCATTGATTTTCAGCAAATGATCAAATATGATTAGGATTTAGTATATAAAATCTTTCACCTAAACACTGGTCTTAAGCTACTGAAGGATTACAGTTGGTATTATTGACAAAAATGGAAACGGAAACCATAAAAGATATTTAAATTAAAAAAAAAGAATCTAAAGAAAATGTCAAATATTGAAGCATTGCATTCTATTAAGTGTAGGCATTTATATTATTATATTTTGAGTAACAAAACGCATGTGATATCGATGTATCCTAGTTAGAGGTGAACTGATTTCAATACACTTTCCTGTCAAACTTCCATTGCGTTTGTGCACAAATTTGAGGGGTGAAAAGGGATGTGGGAAATCATATGATTCTTATCCAAAAATACTCCTAACTAAAGCTTAATAAAATAAAATAAAAACATAATTTGACAAATTTCTGAAATTCTCGGCTAAGAAATTACAAAGGGACCACTGTTTTCTATTAAACAGGACAGTTTGAGTGGTACTCTGAACAAATTTTACTAAACACTCAATGCTTGCTAAATCATTCTGATTTTAGTGGAATTGAACAAGTTTTTCATATTTTGTAATGCATTATACGTCAATACACTTGACAAAAATTTAAGTAACTGCTGGTTTTAGAAGAGTAAATTGAATTACCATAAGTCGATAAATTTTTATGGCTGAGCGCGTATACGATGGTGGCCCGAAACTCGCCGACCTGAGGTGTAGATGGTGCCAGTAATTTGAAAAAATTATTTTTTTGAAAAGTGGCAACCTTGTAAAACATATGTTTCAAGTTTCAAAATGCCACATTGTTCAGAATTGTTTATTTGAGCCATCAAAAGTAAGCGGTTTCTGTGAATTTCTAAACATGGAAAAAATTTGTCACTATTATGTAATTCCAAATTTCCATTTGAAAGGTCGCACAGTTCAACCAATATTAAAGACAAGCTAGATTCCACTTTGGAGAAGTCTGCTCCTTCGTTTACGACTGTAAAATATTGGGTAGCAGAGTTCAAACGAGGCCGCACGAGCTGCCAAGATGAACACAGTAGTGGTCGACCAATTGAGGTGTCCACGCTAGACACGGCTAAGAAAATCCGCCAAACTTGTATTGGATCATCGTCGACTGAAGGTGCGTGAGCTAGCTGAAATGAGAGGCATTTAAAAAGGTGTCATACATCGTATATTGACCGAAGATAAGGAAACTGTGCGCAAGGTGGGTGCCGCGTTTCCTTTTTATAGAGCTAAAACAGCGCCGTAAAGATGTGTCAGTAGGATGTTTGGCGATGTTTCACAGCAATAAAACCAAATTGTTGAGTCGTGATGAGACATGGATGAGACATGGGTGCTCTACTGCATACCTAAGATTGGGAGCTGGAATGGGAGAATTGTGTCCGAATGAGGCGAAAAATGTTCCATCTATCATGGTCAAGGTCATAGCGCCTGTTTTTTGCGATGCGCATAAGATTATTTTTATTGATTATTTCAGAAAGGAAAACCCATTAACGATGAATATTATGCTAATTTATTGCAGCGTTCAGCTGATAAAATTTTGGAAAAAAGGCTGTATTTGGTGAAAAAGAAGTTTCACACATTCATTATTGTGATGGCCAATATTTAATTAAAATTCGAATTGGTTTATCACGCAATTTATTGGCCAGATTTAGTTCCCTTTGACTATTTTCCATCCCCAGAACCTAAAAAAATGGCTCGATGGTAAGAGGTGAAGAGGTGAAGTCTACGATTGATGGATATTTCAAGGAGTTAGGAGATAGATAGTGAAGAGGGTATATAAGCTATTGAGTATCGCTGGAAAAAGTTTATCCAGCTGAAAGGAGTTTATGTTAAAAAATAAAGAAAATGTTTCTAAACTTTTTTGAGTCTTCTTTATTAGGTCGGCTAGTTTTAGCACCGCCCTCCTAAGAAGAATGGGTAAAATGGTCCATTAGTATATATGTAGAAGGCGCAGAAGGTTCGAGGCAATTCAAAATCGGTCAATGGTTGGTTGATATAAATATGCTCTTCACTTATAGTATATTGTTTTTTCGTATTTTCTTATTTTTAAATATTTTCCCCCTTTTAATAATAGTGATAAATCCAAACTGGAAAAAAATATTATAACTCAATTTTTTTTTTTTTGCGTTCAACTCATAACCGAACAAAGCAAAGTATGCGATAGGGCCCTATAACTGCTTGCAAGATATGAAGCTGTTAGTAAGTATGTGGGTTGAATCGGTAATTTGTATTTGAAGTATCAGAAGGGGAATGTCTAACAGGCTACTGAAGTTAAGTAATTGTGAGCTGCAGTGAAAAAAAAATTAATTTCAGAAAATTTTTCAATTTGTGGATGGTACTTGAAACCCATTTAGAACTTTTGGCTGCGGTCTGTTTAAATATTAATGTGTCAACCAAGCTAGGGAAACGGCTAGCTCAATCGGCATAAACAGTCATAGTATACTATTGTGTGATGTATTAAAATATTCTGGTTCAAGCAGAATTACTGGAAAATAAAGAGTAACATTTTTTTAAGAATATAATTTTTATTGCACATGAAATACGGATGTAAAACAATGTTGCAGAAAACCTAGTGAAGGCCGTTAATACAGGCAACATATGGATAGCCGCTATTCTGAGGAACGAGTAAGTAAGATTAGCACTACAATATAAACGGTCATAACCGATAATCGTTGGTTATGACGAATGAAAAGTTCTACTCCCAAAGCCATATAATGCTTGAGTATGAATATAGCGTTTTTATGCAAATGAATTGACTTATATAGCGTAATTTTAGGGTAAAACGGTACAAATTTGGTTGAACACTGTCGAAGAATTATTAATGATTGAATGATTAATAATTTTTTTTCTTAAGATCCGACTGAGTGTACTTCCGGCACGGCTTCCTTTATTTAGCTCAGCCGAAGAATTCATGCAAATATTATCTCATTTCTAATAGAAACTCAGCCTAGTGGAAGCAATATTTGTCACAAATGTTAGTCAGGCGAATTTAGTTATAAACATCCGCACATTGGCTTTTTTTTTAACTTAGATTGAATGAATTTAGAGTTTACATTTTAGGTAGTAACAGGCGGTGATCGGTGACCGTGACCGTTTGCGACGATTTATTGCGATGCGATCACGACCGTTTTCACTTGGGTTTGCAAAAAGTGGCTCACTTTTACACGAAATTAAATAACATTTATTACATTTTAAGGGTTTACTAAAGCATAGTTTGAGAATGTAAATAGACCACATTGCAGCGGCCCTTTTGGTACCCCTCATACATAATTTTTTTAAAAAAAAATCACGCAAACCGATTTTCTGAAATTCAAGTTTTTTCTGTAACCCATAATATGTTAACTACAGCGGTTTAGATTTGTGATCACAATTGCCAAACACATTAGTCTTAAAAATAGAAATGGACTTTAAAAGTTGAATCTTTTTCGGATGTGATTTATCGAAATTTAATTTTTCTCCTATAAACACCAATTCATAGGCAGCAGTTCCCTAACCTGTTGATTTTTTAAATACATTATAATATTTGGTTAATTGTAAAAAAAATCGGACGGCAGCCCTATCTGCCACCTGCTGTACAAACTATCTAATTTAGTCCATGTTTTTTTATGTTCACATCTTTCATCCTACTGTACTAAATTCTGTATACTTAAACAAGTATCCGGTGTCCACTGAACTCGGTTCTTTTTGGACTTTAGTGGTCTTGGTTTTTAATGCATTAATGACGATACAGCACACCAGTTTAAGAGTCATTTGCTAGATTTCTCCACTGCTCGAGTATTCAAAATATGTCCACGTCGCTAAATGAATAATAGTTGCTTGTACCGGGACTCGAACCCATGATCATCGTGCCAAGATATTTTCACTGCCATCACTTAACGTTAATATTGACTCGTTTGCTAGGTAGGTACTCTGAACCAACGCTTTATATTCTTCGTTTCTATCTAAATTGCATGGATTTTTCCAAGCTCGACATAACAAAGATACACGACCGCATTATTAGGTAATTTAAGCGAATGTCAAGCGTTTGTCAAACAGTGTCATTCAATATACTGCAGTAATATTTCTCATTAAACGTGTTTGATTTGCAACAACATCGATGTGGTTTCCGAATAACGCTAGAGGAGTCAAAAGCACCAGCTAGTAATGATTATAAGACACAGTAGACATTTGTACATATATTTTTTTTCTTTAAGTCATGTCATGTTTAGCCGTGGTCATTAACATTTACCGCGTATAATTACTTAAGAATATTTATTAAATATCATGCATTTTTTTGGACATTGTTGTAACAATCGACATCCTGCTTGCTCTCAACTTGATAGGAATACGTTTAGTTGTCACCACAAGACCTGAAATACGTTACAGCAAACCGAAAGACTATGTTCCTAACCCATGTTGAATGTGTACATATGTTATGTCTCTTCGCTCTTGTTACAAATGACACATTTCACACAATAACTTGTCGCTTTGGCTTCATATCCTTCCTGATGATTCGCATTTCCCAGGAGAGTGCATGTTTGTATGTGCCTGCAAAATGCGAGACGTATGCGAGGTAAACTGCAAAAACCAACAAAAAATAATTTAAAGGTTCACACCACACATTTTAGATAAAACGTGCGCCGTACCACACATTCCTGAACGTTTGTACCCATTAGCAGTGTTCTTTTGGAAAAACACAGAGCACAGGGCTTTCTGGCAGCTGTAGCCAGCAACGAGACGTCGAAAAAGTGGACCTTACTGAGGAGAGGCAAAAATAAACACTTTGTCGCCAGTTTTATGGAGTTGGTTTTCTTTTCCGGTGTGTATAAACCAACAAATTACAACATTTATTTCCAAGATGAATGGCTTGACAATTTATGTGTATGTAAGCCTTTTTGTCTTACAAAAATGTTGTGGTTCCATTACGTTTAAAATTAAAAATATACACCAAATTTTTTGTCCCATCTTCGAAAAGCAAAAGAATTAGTCCGAAAGCGTACCAAATGTAAGGACATGAGTAAGTTCTCGTACTGTGCAAAATAAAATAAATGAGCGGCACACAATTAAAAAGTCCAAAAAATACTGAAAATGCCTTTTCTTTCGTATCGCTGCTCTACTTTCTCATATTGTTTCCCCCCATTGCCCCATCATAAAAAATGGTATATGTACTTTAAGCCAACATGTAACCATATATCAAAACCTCTACGTGGAGGCATGTGTGAGATTCAGTTGCCACCAATTCGGAGGATATAAAATATTGGCCAACTACGCAAGAATGTCATTTGTTTGAGACATGTAGTGGCCAATACGAAATTAAACTTAATTGGCTTCACATTTAATATTAGAAGAAGGGAAACGCTCATCAACAATGTGAACAATTTAAATCTGAGAATGAAAAAATTCCATAATCACTCTTTTTAAACCCATTGGTAGTAATGAAAGCAATGCTAAACTTGGATCGTGTTATCAGCGATATCCACAAGAAAACAAAATTATCACAAATAACATAAAAAAAGTTACGAAATTATATAAGAAAAATATTGACAAAATTCATATGTTTTATACATTTTCAAGCAGTTGATAATTTTCCGTCCTCATTTCATAAAGTGGTAACGAACGCCGAAATAGCATTCCTGTAATCGCATTTTTTGTTGATATGGCAACAGAAAATCGAAATTACAGAGTGGCGCATGAATAGTGCTACTGTCAACTGCCAATGCAGACCGTGGTTAAAAGACGTTGAAGGAGTTTTTTTACCCAGAACTGCACCGAAGACGTAATCGTTTCAGTAGCATTTGGTTCCAGCAAGCTGGAGCAACTATGCCTATGTATGCCAGACCGGTTATGGCGGAACTCCAATGAAAATTCTCAAACAAATTAATATTCTAAACTCCACTTTCCGCTGGCCCCAAAGGTCACCTGACTTGACTGTACCAGACTTTTTTTTTTGGGGTTATGTCAAGCAAGAGATGTACAAAACCAGACCAAGAAATCTCATCGAATTGAAGCAGTTCCTTAAAACAATAATTGAGGCGATCCTGCTATGAGTAATTTTCTGATCAGGTGTGACGTGATTGACCATGGAAATCATTTACGTTCTATCATCTTCAAAATCAATTAGTTATATAAATTTTCTAATGAAGGACTGGATTTCTGAAGCGCAGAGTTGGCAATATTGCAAGACATACAATCGTATGAGATATACATATATAAGCAGGAAATCTTTTATCGATATTCTTAAATCAAAAATAAAATTCATGTTTTTTTTCCATTAATACATGAATACCTCGATTATGTATTTAAAATTTCAGTAAAATCTTATTTAAAAAAATTAAAAATCTATACAAAGTAATGGCTAATTTTTATTAAATCTGGCCACTCATTGTAGCATAATTAGTTTGCAGCATAAGTTACTGCAGTTAATATTTAATCAAATCACATTTTCAGAGGTCCAACACGGAAAAATAGATGCCTAGAAAGGAGAAATATTGTACTTATTTTAATTAAAACCCATCTACATTTTGGGAAAGGTATATTGCAAATATTTTTGATTCCATATAAATCGAGGTACTCTAATGTACACTTTTAGTTGCGATGCTGTAATCAAACGCATCAAGTTCTGGCGGATTTAAAAATTAAGGAAACTGAGTTTAAGATATTACAATTACAATTAAGATATTACAACTGTTAGTTTAGGAATGATGGACAACAAAAACTTAACACTTTGGTAATCAGCGCTTTCTTGTTGGTATTCACATTTTATTCCTTTACTCAAAAAAATCATATCGCCTCGAAGGGGGCTGTTACGGTACCAAGTATCTTTTGGTCAAATATTTTTCATGCCGTTTTAAGTCGACTGTGTGGTATCCATATATTTGCTTGGCTGAGTTGTTATGAAAATATTGAATATCTTGCGAAACTTGGCACAACCTAATATTTTGCAATATTGTAGCTAAGAATTGAAAATGGGCTGTATCGATCTGCTGCTACATCTTCTGCTGCTTTCCAAACAAACCAACTGGTTTTTCGAAATTAAGCTTTCCATTGGAACTCCTCATTCTCTAATTTCAGTAACTTAAATTTCTATACCTTTACTCGATAGAATATCCTCTATTGAGGATACATATCAGTTAATACGGCAAAATTAAACAACTAGTAGGAAACGTCTAAGGTACAAATTATCTTTTGGCCAAATGTCGAAATAGCGATGTCCGTCCGTCTGTCTAGCTGGGTGATAGATGAGATAACTGTCATATTAACATAACATAACCGCTAGATCGTAGGCGGGGACTCATGCCTACTGGCGTCTCTGGTATAAATTTATCGATTTTCCGACATTTGTTTGTCTGTTCTGCAACTCCTCCTCCTCCCGTTTTTCCTGCAAGTCCTTATTAAGAAAATGCAGTAACATACATTCGTATCCGTTTTATCGGTTTACAACGCTTGACGAAAATTGAATAATTCAATCAATTAACCATGCCCCTTTTATCATCGGGTATACAAATTGCCAAATAAAATCATGTATATATTTTGTTTAGTTAAGTTAAATTTAGTCATATTGAGCATATATTTTCAGTTTGGTAAATTAGGGCCGTAGAATGAAAAGAATAGAGCGAGTTGCCACACTCTTTCTGGTACATAACATGTGTGTTAATGTATAAACTAATAAACTTTACATCTTAAGTATTCTAATTCATATGGCCAATTCTGTGGAAAAAGCTTTCACCTCAGCTTTCTATGATGAAGAAATGAGTAGAGAGGGAGTACTCAATCTCCAGCAGCTCGCGAAACATTACTTTAGCATAATAAGAAAAGAGAACTTGCCATTTACTGTTCCTCAAACTCTTCTCCAACTAAAGGTACGCATCGTACGGATGTGAAATAAAGATATTAAACACAATTTAATACCCCACATTTTGTCTCTATCCTTTTCTTAATCTTCTGAAACTGTTGCTGATTACCAGCCTCCGTATATACAATATGCATTGACCGTTTTTCCGAAATTCAAGCTCTGCTCTGTAATTTATATTCATAATGATACAACAGTTTAGCTCAGATTTTTGTTCTTTGATAATTGATCTATAATTCTCTGTAATACTTGGGAAACGTCACCTCCTATAATAACGACTGACTTAATATTTATATTCCAAACTACATGCTTTAGAAACGGTTCTACTGATTTCCGAATTTAGCAAACATCACGCGCTTAGTGAGCTAAGTACCGAAATTGGAATGGAATTCTTCGATATAATATATATATATATTATAAATACTAATTCGTGGACTGCAGTAAATGTTAAAATGTTTAATATAATTTAAAAAAAAAATCGAACAGATAACCACACTTCTTCTGATACATCTGGTACAAATTGCACCATTTATTTCATATATTCGTAGATTTTTAATTTACATTCAATTGCACGATATTCAGTTTAACTCAGCACGCATCAAGCATTTATTAAACTTACTCTCAGTTCTGCCAAAGAAAATGTGTGCAACACATACAAATTGGCTAATTTAGCGAAATGATATCATTTCTAAGCGAATAGTTAATTCTTCTTCTTTTAATGTTCTTCAGTTTAATAAGAACATAGCGTTTTACAGTGGCCCTTATACTTTTGCAGAAGAACAATTTGTCTGACTGAAAATGCTGAACTCTTTTTTAATTTCTTGATTTCTAGACTTCTACTCAAAATATATTTTCACATTTAAACCCACTAATACTACACATACATATGTATACCTGTGTTTAAAGTTAAAATGTCAGAAAAAGGTGGTGGCTAGATGTGCAACTTCTTTGATGGAAACACAAAAGTAAACAAATATATTTAGCCTAACTTTTAAATATACTAAAATTACAAAAGCCATATGTTAATCGCATATGCAGTTGACATATGCATTATTAGCCGAAAGCTGCGAAATGTTACTGCAGCCTTCTCAAGCATCGATAAGGAAGGGGCGAAAATGGGTCTGGTGGTAAACGCGGACAAAACAAAGTTATTGGTTTCAACGAACAAAGAGTATACTCGTTTGGGACGCTGTGTGAACGTTGACAGCTATAATTTGAATTGATGGAAGAATTCATATACCTTGGTTCCGCTGTAAACAAAACGAATGATGTCAGCAAGGTGATAAAGAGAAAAGTATTACTTGCTGACGGATGTTACTATGGGCTAAGCAATGATTTTAGCATATGAATGATAAATGATAAAATTCTCTCTCAACAAACAAAAATCTGACTGCACCAGACATTGGTTCTACCTGCCTTGTTATATGGCGTAGAATCCTGGGTTATGACGCAAGCGGATCAATCAGTACTGGCAGTTTTCGAGAGCAAAATACTCCGGAAAATATATGGACCCATCATCGTTGACGGAGAGTTTCGGTGTCGCATGAACAATGAGCTATATGTCGAAATTGAAGTGGCCAAACGCATTAATATACAGCGATTGCGTTGGCTGGGTCATGTTGTGAGGGTGGATCCAAATGCTCTGGCACGGAAAATTTTCAACAAAGAACTCGATGGAGGATGCAGAAGAGGGCGACCAAAACTCTGTTTGAAGGACCAGGCTTTTGAAATACTATCGAAAATTGGTGTGACGAATTGGGGGAGAAGCGCAGAAGAACGAAACGCTTGGAATTATTTTCTTCGGGCGGCGTATAATGGACAAGTATGTCTATTCCAGTCGTCATCTATAAAGAAGAAGAAAATTACAAAAAGCGGAGTTGTTAAAAGATTACTTGTCACCATGATTCTTAGCCTTTCTGAATAATATTGTTGTTATGGAGCCGTTAGGCTCTTTTCTTACTGAAATGTCGATAGCCATGGTGATTATGTTTACATCTGGCTAATTTATACTAGTTTATTCTCCTACGTAGTTCATTGAGTTCGTTATTGAAGCGAATTTTTGCTTAAGCTTGCTTAAGATACAGTCAATGGAATCGGTGTATACTCGTATTGATGCGATTGCAAGGTTCATTTAAGTAATCAGTCATGCAACTGATGTCTCAAATGACTATTCAAGAAGAAAGGGTGGTCATTTTTGGGATGTTCACTTATGTGATGCTAAGAACAATATCCAGCTTTTGAAAAATATTCCTTTCTATGATTTTTCCAAAATTTGTATGTGGTGAATCTGCGGTTCTTACCAAAAATTACTATAAATAAAATACATTCTTTCGGATTAGATTATAATTAGCGCACAATAGAAGAAGCAAAATTGTAGCTAAACAGGTCAGTAGAGGAAGCTAAATAACATAGCTAAAGAAGAAGCCAAAAAAGTCAATTCACCCTAAGTCAATCCATTTTTATTCTGAGAACTAAGCTTGTATATATTTGGTCCTTGTTGAACGATGCTACATTTAGTGTCGTAGTATGAAAGAACTAGAGCTTAGTTTTATCCGGGTTAATTTAGAGAGAGTTTCCATATTTTTAAATGTTCAAAATCATTGCAATGGTTAAAAATATAGATTAAATCGTGTAAATCAGTCAACTTGTTTGGAAGTTTCCAAAGGAATGTGATAGTGTCATCCGTTTTCATTGTCATGTGCCAAATTTAATTAAATTCAGTGGAACTTAATGAAAATCATGAACTGAACAATATACGTGATACGTGTGATCAAAAAATAACCATTATTTTCAAATTTCGTGAGTTACGTATGTTCAATTTTCGCATTTTTTTTCTATTATGTTGGTACACATGTCTCTTATAGGTATATGTTGACAATACGTATATTCTTATCGGCTAAAACGTATAAAAATACGACATTCCCATGTAAAAATAAGATAAGTAGGTATATTATGAATGTGAAGAATACGTCTGCTTATGTGATGATTAATCGGTATATTGTCCACGTCACTGAGGACCACATTCTACTCGTATACCCAAGAAAAGAAGTGCATCCAAAGGCCGAAATTTATACATCATCTACCATGGGTTGCAGTCCACAGTTTTGAGTACAGACATTCTTAACAACACAAAAATGTACACTACACAGAGGCATTATATGGCCTCTGAGTGTCTGCAGTTTTTACAAGTAAAATGGCAAACTTAGCATGTCGGCCATCATTTTTTTCCAAAAACTTTAAAAAGAGCTTCTTTAAGCCGACTACCAAAAATTACTTTTTCGCCTTATGTTCTTTAAAAAATAGTATTTGGAGTACTTCATTCGAACGCATTTTGCTTTAACTTAAATAAAATAATAATAACATTAAATAAATAATTAATAAAATTAAAATTAAAATTGCAATAATAAAAATAAATTAACATAAAAAATTTCTTTGAGCATTTCATTACGGTGGTTTTGGAAGCGGTTCAAAACTGGTTCGTTGGAAGAGATAAATATACCTGGATTGCATCTTTAGAAGTGTTGCAAATATGATTCTTTTTGAATGACTTCTACTTCGATCCAATTTTGTACCTACCAATTTGTTGTCCATCGTAACACGTTATTAAGTAAAGAATGTTTTTAGGAAGAAAACTAATTGTTTATGTGGACTTTTTCGCAAACGAAGTGTTTTAGGTGAATTTATTGCACAATCGTTTTCTTACAACAAGAGTGGTTTAGCAATAAAAATAAGAAAGAAAAGTTAAGTTAAGAAAAACTAAGTTACTTTAAAGAACTGTTACCTTAAATATTTGCAATAGAAAAACATTTAGACATTTTTTCTGTAAACTATTTAGTTTCACCAATACTCTTACCGAAAGGAAGGACATTTATTTACCGAGACGCACAAATGAAAGCTATTTTAAGAAAACGTAAATAATAAAAAATAAATTAATAAAAAAAATGCATGCGGACGTTTCATAATTTATGCATAATCCATGCTCAAAATCTGTACAGTGCCCCACCTTAAATATAATTTCGGGATAGAATATTTTTGTGATTTAATCAATCTGAATACACCAGGCAACAGAGTTTTGGACTGCAGCAACCACATATCTTTCCTAGGGTAACTTGGTGGGCTGAATACGAAACTGTAATTTGTTTTTCTCTACCACATCACAGTTTCCAGATACAATAAAAATGTTTTTATTCGTTTTTTACTAAAAAAAAATAATTATTTTATATAAAAATCAATAAATTTTCAAAAGTAAATGACGTTATTTGGACGTCGTTTGTATTTTGTTGGTTCGGTTTCATGTATTAGAGCCCAGCTATAGTCACTCAGCATGCTTTTGTCCCAAAATCGTTGATAATTTCTTTCAATTGTCATTAAATCTAGGTGAGCACGTTCCCCTTGTTCGTCGCTCACCGCACCTAGGTTTTGTGGAATAATATCTAAATGCGAGTGAAAAAATTCATTTTGAGTGGCATTCGTGCTCCTAATTCGTGATAATTTTTCAATAATTCAGCAACAATTTTTCTGTAGTTTTCACTCTTATTGTTTCCATGAAAACTGTTCACGATGCTCTTGAGAGATTTTCAGGCTGCATATTCTTTCTCCTGATCTGAGGGCCAACAAATATACCTTCTTTGATTTTAGCATATGAAATTTTAGGAAAACCCGCTAACAAATACTTAAAATCTGCACCATCTTTATCCAGAGTCTTGGTAAAATTCTTAAAAATGCCCAATTTTATGTGAAAGAAGAACGTTATTTGGATCAGTTAACGATTTATTTGAAATGTTTTGTTTTACTGATGAATACTCAGTCATTTTTGGCCACTCTGTACTGACGTAGTGACGACATTTAGCGCGAGAAAGGAAACAATAATATTTTGTGGAACCTCTTTGCATACCAGTCAAGAAACCAATGACCTGAAACAGATTAATTTATAGCTATTTACGATTGCCTACACTTTATATGCAAAGAAATTGAAATCATACACCTTAAGGTCACCACAGACATTTTTTTTAGGTATTCAAAAGAAATTAAAACATGTCAACTCTCAAGTCAAAAAAAAAAAAAAGAAAGAAACAAACAAATAAATAAAAATCCGCAAATAGCTTACAAACGTTTTTAATAAATATCAGATCTTTTAAATGTTGTAAATCGTTTCTAATTGGCAAGAAATTGTATGCGGGATTTGGTGAGAATCCTGTCCTCGAGTATACAGAAAATAATCAGAGCACGAATCTCAGCCAAGTAAACTGATTTCACCAAATATAATTTCACATTGGTGCAAAAGGGGAGTGGTCAACCGCTAGATTTATCCTGAGAAATGCTCCGAATTTATATTATACATTATATTGCAGTTAGGACAGTTCAATACAAAATACGAAAGCTATGCAATGGATCAAATAAGATAATTTGTATGGGGAGTAGCAGAAATGGCGGGGAGGTCCGGTCAACTTTTCCACAATCAACGCACTTCTACAGCGGAAAAACTAAATTTCGCTAAATCGGGCAATTTGCATGGAAGGTTCCTGAAAGGGTGTGATGCTATAGCACATTTTGATTTTAAGAACTAAGCTTATCAAACGCATAACGTATTTCAAATTCGACTGAGTGCAGTAGAACTGATTGAAAGATATGATGTGGTTATTTAGACACTACAAAGCAACACAATGACCAAAAATTTGGGGTGCTGCAGTCTACGAGAAAGCAGATACAGGTAAAACATTCAATTTCGGGCAGTCGGTCAATTTGTAAATTTGAGCCACTACCTCATCAAACTTTTAATGTGTATCAAATTTGGCCAAATTTAGTGTAACTGTGTGCAAAGATATAATCCCAAGAATATGATTTTTTCAAAATTTTCCAAGAATTATAGAGACAAATCAATGGAAGGTCCCGGAAGATGTGGATAGAAATAGTCTATTTACAATCACCTGCTACAA
Organism: Philornis downsi; assembly: GCA_019455685.1. NCBI lineage: Eukaryota > Metazoa > Arthropoda > Insecta > Diptera > Muscidae > Philornis > Philornis downsi. Next base: position 4,123,439 of record JAHXMU010000118.1, on the reverse strand, counting down.
TCTGGCGAAAAGTTAGACTGTGCCTAGTTTTCAAGTTTCATAAAGATTTAGGGCAGCCTTCCTGTTTATCAGCTAGTTTGCAAGTTAGGCAGACAGACGGACCACGCCCAACAGACATGAAATGCATTTAATCAAAATATACTTTGCGTTTTAGACATTCCATTCTGGATGTTTAACTTTTGGCCTGTCGTATGATATATACATTTATTTCTTCGGCTAATAGCATACAAATGGCTCAAGATTTCTTCTAGAGTAAATATCGAAAAAGCAGCAGTACACATTTTCGAAAGGTTGATTGAGATTTTCACCTGAAAACATCTAGAATTACGTTAGCATTCAGACTGCATTCTCCATAAATGAAACCAATTAGAACACAGATTTTGGATGTTTCGAAAAATCTGGTAACCGACATAAAAATCAGGTTTATCCAGAGCATCATTAAAAAAAGGCGATATACTTACTTGATAAAAAAAGGAGTTGCCTGTTTTGTACTCTCTGATCCAGAGATAGAAGAGGGAGCTGCTTCAACTAATGTGGATATCATATTATGCAGTTTAAAATGCACTATGAAACAGTCAATTTGGCACTACATGACTACAAGAAGAATAACTTTCTTGGATATCTGCCACTACCTATTGCTGGAGTTATTTACAGACAAAAAAAAAGAGAACGATTCGAATAGCTAAAACTGGTCTGTTGAAGTCGTTTAATAATAGATGATAATAGATTAGTTTTTCAGGCCTGATTATCACTTTCCCATCATTAATGAATATGGAACTAAATAATACAGAAAGTATAATAAAATGAACACAGATTGGAGACCACAATAAAAACTTTGTCAAATATTTTCATTATTTCTTTTGCTAACAAACATCATTTGAATTATTCCTGGGACTATTGATAAATATATTTATATAACCAATTTAATATAAGCTTAAACTAACTGACTTTAATTTGGATCACGTTCTAAATTAAAGTAAAGAAAACATAGGCTTTAGTTTGTTTCCATTCAACATGCGAAAAGGGAAGCGAAATGAAAATGGAATAAGGAACTAAATAAAATGAAAGACATGAACAATATGAACGTCTACTATTAGTGGGTTTTACGCAATAAATTACCAGTAATAACGAAACTAGCATTTTTTTCTTTGCATTAAGTAATACGTCAGATGAAATTCGACTTAGGGGTGGTTGCACAGGATGAAGGGACGAATCCATATACATATGTAAGCAAGTTACTTACATATGTTTGTCGAGCTATTTAGTGAAAAGCAATTTTCTTGGTCATTGATGACACAACATTTATAGGTTATGTAAATCAAAGGTATGCTGTGTTATATTTGTGCACATACATTTGAATGTTAAATTTTTTACATGGACTGATCTACTTTAATACGAGTATATGGGAAACTTCAGTAATAATGTTACTAGGAAAATCCTGTAAAAATGTAAGCTGTAGTATAAAGAAATGCATTATTTTTCCAACAGATGAAGTTATTAATCTGTCTCTCGCATTATATAAGTGCAATCAGGTTGGCGTTAGAAAGACAAATTTGGTTCCGGAATAGTTTGGTTCAACTGTTCCGGGAATTTTGATGTGAAAGATTTATCATGCTCTAGTCGAAAGTATCGAAAAAAATATTAGAAATCGTCAGGTGTGATGGTCAGCACTATTTCGATGGCACAAGATCGAAACATTGCATAAAACCCAATTGAATAAGGCTGTTTACAAAAAGAAGCGCGATGTATGGCTGTCATAAAAGTTAACGCACAGAATCTCCATCTTCCAATCTTTGCTGAATCGCAACAAAATCGAATCATTTCTGAAGTGCAATGTTAAGCAAAAATGGTAGAGGTTAAATCGCGGTGATTCGGCAAAAAAGATTGCCAAGCTAGAATTGACGGTCAGAAGAGTTTTACCTCCCCTGCTCCCCCTACGTCCAAGCTCTCAATTTAAACATATGCAGGATTATCCATTAGTGATTTTAAAACCGTCGAACCGTGACAAGCCTATCAGCTGTTAAATACCTATCATCTGAATTGTTATTTATTTAGAAAACGTTCTGCCATTTGCGAATATGGATCGTGTAACAATCAAAGAACGCGTAAAAATTGTTAAAACCTACTACAAATGCGATGAATCAACATGACCAATTTCGGCTTTATTGCATAACAAGTTTTCAGAAAGCGTAATTTCACGTTTTATCGATGCCAATTGGGCACGAATATCATGCAATTTGACGCCGTTAGGCTTTTTTTTTTGTGAAACTATGTCAAAGACCGTGTTTACGCGGATAATCTCCAAACGTACCACCTGAAGTGTGCGAAAGAGTGGTCGAAAACTACCTGAAAAGGATCCACTAAAAAGACATTGTATTTCGTACATAATGAAAAGGTTCAAGCACCATAATGAATTACAAGTTTCATTGAAATCGTAGCTCTATGTGGGTTTTATTTAACTTTACTTTTGAAGCCAAAAAATGGATGACCCTGTTCTATCAATATTTGAACCGTCCAAAGCAAGCAATCACAGAGCAAGCGGCCAGCTCTGGTCAAAAGAAAAGGGGAATTGTGTTTTATCAGGGCAATGCCTGGCCACACGAGTCGGTAGTGATTAGCCAGAAACTCGGGGAAGTTCTTATGCATCCATCTTATAATTTGGCAACAAGTGGTTACTACTTGTTTCCGCGAATGATCATCTTGGTAAAAAATTCGCTTCAAAAACAGTTTGTGAACAGTTAATTGTCTCATTTTTTTTTTGCCAATAGGGACGAGGTTTTCTACTAAAGGATAATAATGACACTTCACCTTGGTCTTCATTTAGTGAATTTATGACTTCTGTTGGATCAAATTATAATAATATGTCTCAATACTTAATGCATGTTAGTTAAAAACATGTGATCAGAACGCGGCAATGGATTGTTATCCACAGTCGTGTGGATGGTACACAAAACAACATCAGATAGGAGGGTGTGTCAAAAATGACTTTATCTTATAAAGCCTTATCTTATTTATTTCTTTTCTTTTATTTTATTTTTTTTTTTGAAAATCGTAATTTTTGGTTATTCAAGAAACGGTAATTACTTGCAAATGTATATAAACTAGCCTCGTTTTCTCCCTCATTGTCATACACCATCTTATATTGGTTTTAATTAACGAATAAATTAAAACCATATTAGATAAATTCCGAAAAGGAACACTTGCCAACAAAAATTTGGATTTAGTCCAAATTTTATCAATTGTGGCATTTGTGAGCAATAACATCCCGAACATTATGTATCGGCTTATTATTGGCGTATCAAATAGGTTATCTTCTCAAATATAACATATCAGCTTTGCCTTTCTTCCAGAGAATACTCGAATTAGTAAATTTTTATAACTTCACAGTTGGGCCGGTAGTGCCGGGGTTCATAATAGCTGTCAATCTTCACGATCTTTACAATATGTGATTTTGTTGAACAACAAGGTTGCATTAATTATTGTGTATGAAATGGAAATATTTTTTCAAGGCATGCTTTGAATGTTGCAGAAGACCTTTGGAGAAAGGGCTTTGTTAGACTGAAATGTTTACAAGAGGCCTGCCAACAAGGAAAACTACTTGGGTCTTTGCATACTGCATTGAATCTTCCTGAGTTTTTCGCCAATAATTCAACTATCCATTTTTCGGTTTCAAAAGCAAAGTTAGATAAAACAAGTATAAGTTTATGATTTCGATTAAATTTTTATTTCTTTATAATGCTGGGACCTTGCCATTATGCACGAGTTATTGTACCGCCACTAGATTAGTTGCAGCAGTGGATCCTATTAAGGTTCCACCAGTATCATTTTCGAACATATTTTGTTCTATTAAAAGCCCACGTTTGAATTACCACTTTTATAGTAAGTTTTAACTGTTTTTACGCGTTCTTCTGTTTTTAACGGACCATATTCGTAAACATCAAACTTAAACACTAAATAAACAACCCGGATTTGAAGTGCGAGCGCTAACTATTGTCTAAACTCGAAACCGATGATCTGAAAAGTTGTTGGCATTATACTATAATACGGGATGGATATAATGAAGGCTATGAAGTGTATTTGTACGATCGATTCGAAAAAAGCTTTTAATTACTTAATAAATGCTGTAGACTAAAAAAATCACTGGAAATATTCGTTATTTCATATCTGAGTTCAGTTATGGAATGGACAGGTTTTTATTTAATTTATCGATTTCGCTAACCTGTGCTTCATAATTATATAAGTGGGCGTGTCTGAAACAAACTCGCATAGAATTAGCTCGTCTGTATTTGGTAAAAATTAATGTTTTACATGTTGATTGGTAACTAAGCCCACAATTAGGAAATTAATTCAAAAATTGCATGTGTGTGGACGGTTTTTTTTCAGTATGCAAACAATACTGCTGCACTATTTTGCATTAAATTAAAAAACGAAAATACTGAAATTTTGCACTTTTCTGGAGGTGAGTTGAGTCCCTGTATAGGAACGGCGGACGAACGAAAGAATCGACATAGATCTGTATACACACATACAGATTGGCTACATTTTGGTTAAAATCACGAATTTGGCGGAGGGAATACGAGTACATTGTAATTTTAAAAATATTGGGTTGGCAAACAAATAATTTCAGATCATACCTTGATTATTATTGAAATGTTTTAACTCAGCTGAATAAATTTCATAATATACCATTACTAAACTGATAATTCAATTTTCAATTTGTGACGCATTATTTACCGTGTAGTGAATGATTTCGAAGAAAGAGGGTTTGTAGCTGATGGGGCCAAGCATGGACCACAACCTACTGCAAGATTGGCTGAAAATATTACTGCTGCTCAAGAAAGTGTTCAAAACAATCCATCAACTTCAATTCGACGCCATGCTCAGGAGCTTGGTCTTCAAAGAACAACTTTGGCCACAATTTTGCACAAGGATTTGCATTTGTTTCCATTTAAGATTCAGTTGACACAAGAGCTTCTTCCACAAGACCATTTACGCCGCCGTACATATGCCAATAGAATGTTACAGCTTGCCCATGACAACCATTTGAATGGACATATGAACAGTCGGGTCGGTCGGTAGGTTCTGGCCAATGGAAATCCCTCAACTTATTCATCAGTCACCTTTACATCCATTAAAATTGACAGTCTGGTGTGCAATTTAGTCAGGAGGAATCATTGGACCTTATTTCTTTGCAACTGAAAATGGCGTAAAGGTAACTGTCAATGTGGAGCGATATCGTGATATGATTGAAAACTTTTCAACGCCACAACTGCATGCTTTGGGCTTGATCAACATGTTGTATCAACAAGACGGTGCCACATCGCATACAGCCAGGAATGGAATTACTACGAGACCTCTTTCCACAACAAGTTATTGCAAGAAATGGTGCTGTTGATTGGCCTCCACGATCGCTTGATTTGACTGTTCCGAACTTCTTCTTGTGGGGATATCTGATAAGCAAGGTTTATGCAAACAAACCAGAAACGCTTGAGCAACTCAAGCCAAATATTTGTGATGAAATTAATGAAACACTATGTGAAATGTGTGAGAATGTACTGAAAAATGTGCTGAAAAGGACTTGCATTTGTGAGGCCAACAGAGGCGGACATTTATCTGATATGGTATTCCATACATAATTACCAACATTAAATAAAACATTAATCAATATAAGATCCATTCTCTTTCATTTAATCAAAAATTATAAACAAACAAAGTAGTATACCTTCCCGACGGGCGCCCTGTATAAACTGGGCTGCGGACTTATATATGAAAGAAGATGAAAATTTCGTGGTAGACCAAGGATAATAGATCTACTTTTTTTCATTTTTGTTTTTAATATTATTAATTAATTTTATTTAATTAGTGCACATCTATCAAATGGTTGTTCCGTTATAAGTCAAAATTTGGCACACATAATGGGTTTGGTTTTGAGAATGAAAATATTGAAGTTGCCTCCCATATAAATTGATCGATTCCCATTCATATTATTGGTTTATAATGGCTTTTGAAGTTTGAAAAAATGAACCGATTAGCTGTGATTCATACGACGACCGATTTGACCTATATGTTTTTAGGTTTATGCATTTTATTTACCTGCACTGGTTATCGCCCAATTTGGTATACGTTAAGCATTTACCAGAGTAGAATGTCAAAATGAAAGCGGAATGCATTGCCATATCTCTTATACTATTTGCAATATACCTATAATTAGACGGAGTTTCCAAAATTCCATTTTTCTCCCGTTATTTTTAAATGGTAAGTTGTTGTAGCCTGGATGTTTGATCATAGCATGAATTATTGATCCTTGAAATACTTACAAAAATGACCAAGTAACAGCAGTTGCAGGTGAATCAATTCACATGAATAAAATTTTTGTGCTGATCTCAATTCAAATAAAAACAAGCTTCTTTACATCCCATGAATAAGATATGAAAGAACTTCTTACATTCAATTTATATTTTAACGAAATTCCGAACGTCATTTTCAGAAGCATTTATTTTGCTTGTCGATGGCTGAAGATTCCCAGTTTGAAATTCTCAATAGAATAAATAAATATAAGTCCATCCGCAACCTAGTTTATATATGTAGAAACAAATTTTCCTAGTCATTTTCTAATTAATTCAAAACTATTTGCGTTTATGTCGTAAAAAGAGATTTGAAGTATGGAAAAAATTTTCAAATTTCTCCTGGGAAAAGAAATATATTATAAAGATTTTGGTGCAAAACTTTCTTTAAAATCTTCGGCATTTCTTTAAACAAATATTAGCATATATAATAATAAGAAATTACCTTGCATCCCATAAACAGATTATGGAAGACCACTTAATTTTCAGTGAGCTCGCAGTTTAATGATGATTCTAAATGTCAGTTGGAGAAGGATTTACTAGTCTTGTCTATTACTTGGCCAAATAATAATAAAGTTTTGCATATTGCTATATTCTACGTCATACAAGGTAACTTTTCAGATCCTGCGAGGTAACATTTCGATACATTGTTAATTTTTTATGAAGGAATCGAAATACATATAAGTATACTTCTCTGATTTAGCTTTCCACAACGATGATATTTCAAGTTATTTTAATGTATGCAACTTGTATTTCTCACAACTAAATGAAAATTAACATTTTCCTTGAACATGGACTGCAGTATGTTCCAGCTAATTTATTATATAGTCCATTATGTTGCTTTAAACAATTTGGCGTTAAACATAAATATGTCACGCCTTGGCTTGTCGAAATTAAACCCAGGCCAATCTGAAATCTGCGGTTGTTCTGTACCTATATATTATACATGTAGGTACATATTTGTACGAGTATATTCACTTCAGCAACAATCTTGGGGGACAATGTGAAATGTTAACATTTCCCAACAACTTATTTTGAAAATAACAAAAGCAAAGGATAACATTTTCGGATATTTCTGTTTCAACCCCATACACTTAATTAAAAACTTGAGTACATTCACGTAAAATGTCCCATATATTACACATACGAGTATGTATGTATGTACTATCGAAAACACTGCTTGATGTGAGTGCATGTGTTGGTGCGCCGTCGGTTGTCCTCTGTAAGAACACATTACATGATGTAATATGTAAATGTATTTTCCACATTTTTTTGGTTTTGGACCGTAATGGAAGTGTGTGTCATTACTTTTAATTAAACCGATGACATTTGTGTAGAACGAAATGCCCTCAAGAAGAAATGTTTTAATTTGTATGCGCCACAGTTACTTTCTACGCTGCTCAACACTTATTTGGGCAAATATATACATACATACATCTACACACTTATTTATGCAAAATAGAATTCTTGGTTAAAAAAAATAACGAGAACGACTGGATTTTACAAAGCAGGCCAAAATTGTTCTAACTTAAAATTACTAACAAATGTAAGCTCTGCCACTGAAATGGAAAATATGCCAGTTAGGGTTTGTAAATCACAAAAAATTCCACAAAATTAATAGACAAGTGCAGAATATCAAATATATTGCGCAGATATTATAAATAGATAATAAAAATATGTATTTTATACAGCTCCAATCGAAGACGCACAATGTCTCTCTTACGATGAAACACATTATATTCATTATTCATCACACATGATTCTGAATGAGTCCAAAACATTGAATGCGTGTAAGTTCACTTAATGTGAAAAGCTCTCCCATATCTCATTCATCGGATGCAAAGGAATTAGTTTTTGTTTGTTTGATTCTAGCTGGTTCCATTTTAAAAATACTTTGCTGTTGTTACGGATTTGTCATTATGACTTTATGACAAGCTCTGAAGTAAAGTGCGTGGTCGTTTTCTGGTTCATGATTACTCACTAGGAATGAAAATATAATCACACCTGATGAAGTGCGATATTATTGGATGTTGTTTTGTCGCCCATGTTTGCAAATAAATTTATTTTAATTTTAAAATATTATGCATCATAACGATAATGTTAATGAAATAATTATTTGTAATATTATTAAAAATTAGAATAATGAAATCGGTTCTAAAAATACAGTTTTTCAGCTCTACAAGACCTACAAAAATTCTAGACATTTTAGGAACCATGTTCCGGTTTTTCTTACGTATTTCTTATTATTACCCTACACGTCTCCTTTAGTGCAAATATTACGTTTTCTTATGTTATCCTGTAAGGCTTCAATAGTGTTTGGCTTGTCCACATAGACTAACGACTTGACATAACCCCAGAAGAAATAATAAATAGGCGTTAAATCGCAAGATCCTGGGGGCCAACTCACAGGGCCAAATCGAGAGATAAGCTGCTCACCAAATTCATCCCTCAGCATGATGAAACCACATGTTGATCAAGTTCAACTCAGCCAATTGGGGCAAAAAAAATTGCGTATCATGGCTCGATATCGTTCGCCGTTGACGGTAACGTTTTTCCACGGTCGTCTTTGAAAAAAAGTGGACCGATGATGCCACCAGCCCATAAACCACACCTGACTGTCATTTTTCGGGATGCATCGGTAATTCAAGTATGGCATGCGGCTGTTCATCACTCCAGATGCTTGTGATAAACACAATTTTTCGAAAAGCGGATTTTCATTAAGCTTTTGTAAGGCCCATTCACCAAAAAGTAGACATTGTGGTAGGTCATTTCGTCATTCCATGATGAAATGGCAGAGTATACTGTACACTTTTTACTTTGACAGATGACGTTTGGACGCCATTACCAACCAGTGCTGCCAACCTGAAAAACTTAAATCTTAAAAAATCACCTTGTACATACCTTCACCCAATGCAGGTACCAGAAAGAGTGTGGCGATTCACTTTTTTTTACGTTAAAATTCAATAAAATCGACCGACAAAAAATTAAGTTTCGTCGACCGTTAATTAGAAATTACAGAGAAAATATTGAATTTTAGAAAATCCTCCAATTTGCTTAGAAGGGATGGCCAATGCAGTTCATTTTAAATTTTAGGTCTTAGCAAACAATTAAGGTGTACCAAACGTGCTTGAAACTAGAGCAATTGCACAAAATATATGAACCTAAATATGTATGGTTCATTTACAGTCCTCATCTGCTGTATGGCAAAGTATTAAACTGTGATAAGTTTTAAAAAGTTTCATAAGGATTTACGATAGCTATCGTGTTTGCCAGTCAATGTGGCTTTACAAATATATTTTCATTAATGCTGACTAATCTCTTTAAACATCTAAAAGTCTTCTTTTGATAAGTTTAAAAAATAGTAATTTACGGTAACGAAAAGTGCTTATGTCACCAGAAAATATGATAACTGTAGCCTTGAATAGTGCTAAAATTATATTTTTACGAAGTGAAGTGGATTAGGTCAACATTATTTTAAAAGCAACAATTTGTGACCAACGTCCTTGGCATTCGTAGCTCTTGACGATTATACTACCATACGGTATATACACTAAATAAGGGGGTCGGCATACATTTTTGACCCAGTCCATGAGGGGTCTTTCATTAAACCTCCAGTTCCCAAACGATTTTCGTCTTATAGAAGTGAACCATCATTTACTGCTCAATCTCTTGATAAGTCTTCGGTTCGCATTGAACATAATAATTTGACGATATCCGTCATTTCTTTACAATCTGGAATTACCAACATCTTAATTCGACTATATATACTTTAGATTGATCTGCTTTTCTTAGTCATTCTTTTCTTTCCAAGCAAACCATCACGTTCATATAACTAACTGTCCTGTCCGACTCCCGACAAAGGCTGGTATTTTTTAATTATCTATCAGCGTTCTTTCCATATGATTCTTCCATTCAACGTCCGGCTTTTTGACAATCAGCTGGGTTCTTTGTCAATAGGAAAATTAAAATTATTCAATGTGCAGCTTCAGTAAGATGACCGTTTTCAGCCTATCACTTCAGCTCTACATATATATCGTATGCAACTTCAATCAAGTCTACTACTGACGTTTTTGGTGAAAAATTGATAGATGTTTCCATTAAGCCGTTACAATAACAACTAGAATTAATGCTGTTACAGCGGGAGGCAGATATGCTACTCAGTGAGTTTAAAAGCTATACGTTCGATTTCAAAGTAAATGCTTCTGGGATTAGCGGATCTAAAGAGATGAATCGCGTGACTTACAGCGTTTGCATTACTTAACCTAAATGAACGTATGCGTTCAAAGATTGTTAAGTGGTAGTGTTAAATTATTGGCTATGACCAGGCTCTTGTCAAATGTTCAGTTTTTTTGAGGGCTTTAGAAAGTACTACTTAACTTTTGAAATATACGAACACGCAATACAAGTATCCAACTTGAGGTCATTTTTGACCTCTTACAATACGAGACCTTGATTGTAGTTTAGTCCATAGTGAAAACCACATAAGCTGCATAAGCGTCAATTCAGTCAAATCCTAGCGTTTCGACTCGTAACTTGTCAGCTTAAATTGGAATTAGCAGACTGACATTACAATGGATAATTCATGAGGACTTCAATTTGTTTCTGCTTAAAGCCCAAACTATAAAAAAAATAAATCTTCTGGATTTGCCCATTCACCTTGAATTGTGCGCAAAAATTTTAAATAATTTTCAATCAACAACTTGCTAAATTGCTTATTTATGTTTAATGAGGCCCATTTTGATTTAAACGGCAAATATAAACAAGCAAAATGCTCGTATATGGAGTGAATCTAATCTAGCAATACTCCATGAGAAGGAACTGCACCAAGAACGAATCATTGTGTGGTGCTCAGTTTCATCAAGGTGAATTTTGGGGTCACACTTCTTTAAAGAAAACGGTGCAACGGTAACCGTCAATAGGGACCGTTATTTATAGATGTTGAAGGAGTTTTTTCTACCCAAAACTGCTCCGAAGACGTATCCGTTTCAAGAGCATTTAGTTCCAGCAAAATGGAGCAACTGCACACATAGCCAGACCGCTTATGGTGCAGCTCCCACAAAAATTCCGAATTATCCAGATTATTATCCAGAAACTCTGCTCTGCTATCCCCTCAATGTCACCTAACTAGATTTTTTATGGGGTGATGTTAAACAACAAGTGTGCAAAACAAAACCAAGGAATTTGACTGTATTGAAGCAGTCCATTAAAACAATAATTAAGGCGATCCTAACTTCAACCCTTCAAGCCGCAGTGAATAATTTTGTGATAAGTTGGTCGGATATGTGTGAATGAGCATGTAGGTCGTTTACGGTATATCATCTTCGAAGCAAATAAATTATATAAAATAAAATAGAATTTTTGTACAATCAAGTAAAAAAAAATAGATAAATAAATATATGAAATACATTGATTAAAGGGAAAGTTGTTTGAATTTCTTATTGTAGCACAATTGTTGCGCCATCCTGTAACATTATGAATCCGAGATCTACAGAAAATTTCTATTACATTATTTTGTGCAGAGGTCATACTGAAGTATAAGCAATATAAGTAATAAGTTTCATTTTAAAATGGGTTTTAAAGTCATCAAAACACATCATTACTTGGCATTACATGGTGCAAGAAACACCATCTCACAAAATAATATGTTGATTATGCCAGCGATACCATCCTCACCTTTAAATGGAATTTGCTTTCCATTTATGCGATTGTATTCTACTATAAAAGCTTTTATTCTTTCGATGCCACTTGGCGTGCACAACAAATGTTTATTGTCTAATAACCTGATAACTACTTATATATATTCTCCATTCAAACGAAATTCGCATTCTGGGAAATTCCGTGAATGCTAGTGAGATGTTATTTATTGTTACATATCGCTACCCAGAACGGAATCTAAATAATGTTGTTGAACATTCAATTCACCGTAAAGACTCCATTTATTGTATCATTTTTAGAATAAACATTTGTGAATATCTTATCAAATATTAAAAGTAAATAAATGTCGAGCTTAGGACACTCACACGCGCACACAGGTTCACTTACACACATGATTGCGCACACACAAAGGAGAGACTCGATGTCCTGGAATATTGAAAATATTTAAATACAATAGACGCTGCAAAACAAAGAACTCAATTCAGTCAATGCTGTGTGCAGGCAAATGTACGAATAAACGAATATGCAAACATGCACACACCTACACATGCAAGGACGAATATAAATGTATTTGTATATGAATATGAGACTTGTTAAAATGTTTGCATATCCACATTCAATCACTTGTTATTATTTACCCCCACTCTGCCTTGGTACACATTGCGATTAAAACAAAATATAATCAACAAATAAATATGTATTTATTAGACGAAAGTTAAAGAAGCTTCGTTTGCAAGTGCACACGTACAGAGGGTGCTGCCACTTTGGAGTGATGTAATTTAATACCATTCAACAGTTTATAATTCGGTGGTAACATGTGCTCGTTGCGTAACTATTAGGAATATGCCATGAACACAATTTAGAATTCAGGGTTTATCATCATTTAAAAAAACAACTAATACTTAATAACTAAAATTAAAAATTATATTTACAATTTTTTTCTTCATCCCATAAAATTTATCAAAAGAGACAACTTGCGTATTTCTATGATATTCCTCATGGATAATTATCTACTTATTAACTATTTTTTTATAATGCTTTCAGATAGTATGTTATCTGTTTTTTTTTTTTTTTTCAATTCGGACGGGGAAATGATTATCTTTAAAACCGTTGTTTTCTAAGCTTGTGTTAATTACTTAGTTAATCAATGTAAAAAAAAAAATTGCTGACAGCTATTAAATTTTGCCTATTTAATTTATTATTAAATTTTTCATTACATTATGGAGTAGTTATAAATCCCAATAAAAATTGTAATTACGTATTCTAATGCGTGAAATAGATCGTCATTGTAAATCATATTTTTCTGCATTCTTAATGATATTAAGATACTCGTATACATGATTTTTATGACGTTAGTATTGTAAAATTTTATAACATATTTGTTATTGAATTATGGAGGAGATATGTTGTAGTACTTATTGTAATTTAATCAAATCTGCTGCAAGTATTAAAATTGCAATCCTGAATAAAAATAAAATAAAGCACATTAAATTAATTCAGATTTTTTGATATTTTCTGATGATTCGCCAATGATTACAAAAAAGTACTTCAAGTAATCTTCTTCGATAGTATTTCAAAAACCTGGTCTTTCCAACGCAGTTTTGGACGCCCTCTTCTGCGCCATCCACCGAGTTCGTTATCGGAAACTTTCCGTGATGGAGCATTTGGGTTCATCCGCACAACATGACACAGTTAACGCAATCGCTGTATATTAATGCGTTTGACCACGTCTATCTCTCCATATAGCTCATACAGCTCATGTTCATGCGACGCCGATACTCTCCGCCAACGATGATGGGTCCATATATTTTCCGGAGTATTTTTCTCTCGAAAACTATCAGAACTGATTCATCCGCTTGTGTCATAACCCAGGATCCTGCGCCATATAACAAGACAGGTAGAATCAACGTCTGGTACAGTCGGATTTTTGTTTGTCGAGAGAAGGCTTTATCATTGAATCGCTTGCTTAGCCCATAATAATATGTGTTAGCAAGCAATAATGTTACTAACATTTGTTAGCAAGCAATACTCTCTTCTTTATCTCCATGCTGACATCATTCGTTTTGTTTACAGCGGAACCGATGTAGATGAATTCTTCCACCGCTTCAAAATTATGGCTTTCAACGTTCACACAGCGTCCGAAACGAGTAGACTCCTTGTTCGTTGAAACCAATAACTTTGTTTTGTGCTCGGTTATCACCAGACCCATTTTCGCTGCTTCATTCTCGATGTTTGAGAAAGCTGTAGTAATATCTCACAGTTTGCTGCCAATAATGTCTATGTCATCTGCATTTGCGAGTAATATAAGGCTTTTATTAAAGATAGCACCAGTCGTGTTAACTGCAGCTTTTCTCATAATCATCTCCAACAGGATGTTGAAGAGGTCGCACGATAGACTGTCGCCCTGCCTAAATCCTCGTTCGGTAATTTTAAAATACCGAAGAAAATTTCAAGTAATCTCGGCTACTTAAAGTCAAAAGGAAAATAGGACACGTATTTCGTCAAGAATGGAAAATTAATAATAACAATTTAAATATATTTGTTATGTACTTACATCCCCAACTCTTCATAGAACTTATTGCAAAACTTCTTGCATGAACTATTTTTAATTAAATTATGATGATTTAAAGTGTGAAATTGTTGCAAGAGGGGTTGGTAACGGTCCTCATGGCACTGAATAAAAACTTTTTTGGAAATGTTTAAAAATTGTGAACGCGTTTGAAATATGTATACGCTTATATTTTAAATACTATTTAAATTCTACTGACTACTGGATCTTTTGAACATGTAATTATTTTTCATGGAATAAAGGAAACTACGAAAAACTATTCTAATATATTCCTAATACACTTATTATGAAATTGAGTTAGGATTCAGTATGAAAATTATCGAAAATACCGTAATATAAATTTCTGATCAAAAAATACCAAACCATGAGATTTCACTTTTTTCCGAAACACGACTAAAATGGGAGCTTCTGAAGACTCATCCAGTATAGAAATATCAGTCAGAAGACAAACTAAAACATATTTTTACCCCAGGCATATACTAGGAACTCGCATATGTCTCATTTATAACACGCCGATTTATCTGGCGGCGATAGGAACAACGTTCTCTTAATTGCGGGTGGTACAAATGGCCTTAAACGATTCATGATTCCATACAGAAATCACCTAACTTTGAAATAATGTTCCTTTTGTAGGGTGTGAAAACTGTACCGCTTATTTGTTAATTAAAAGCCAGATTGATGATAAATAAGGGCAAGAACTGTTCGAATTCATATACGAGTACATTTTGGGTCATCCCCCAATTGTGGCAGTGATTATTAAAAAATACTGAAAAAAATAAAAATAACGAAAATCAGTACATCTGGTTTGGGCCACCCGAAGGGTTTGAAAAGATGATTTTGGGCTGGAAGTATTTTTCAATTACAAATGAACTGACTTATATACACGTATACCTTCACCGTACGTCATTTTTCGTTGATATAAAAATATTAGGGATGAACGAATTGGAGTGGAAAATCAATCGGTTCTTATCATTTGATTACAGCACAATAAAAAACTTTAACTTTTCAAAGTCCCCCGCTTAGAAATTTTCTGCTAAATGTGACACGTTCAAGTTCAACTTGATGATGGCTGGCAAATTCTAATGAGTTGAATGCTACTGAATGAAAGATGTTAATCTAAGGTTAGATTACCTAATTTGTTTGTGGGTTACCTGAAAGGGCGTGATCATTCGATTGTTTCACATTTTATCAAATATTATAATGTAATAATATTGCGATAAGTCAATTAAATTGTACGGGAAGTATCAAAAGGGGTGATACCTCCCATTTTTAATTTAAGAAGTTATTTCCCCAAAAGTATGACGCTTCTCAAATTTAGCCGATTTCAGTTCAACTGCTGATGTGTACCTAAGAGCATATAGGTTAAATTGGTTACTAGTAGTAGAGTCTCGTGCGAGGTTACCTGGTCGATTTTTCTTACGTTTTACAGAGTGTTTCATTAGCTGCGCAACTAAGTTTCCGATGTTTGCCGATAGATGCCGCTAACTGTAAGTGCTAGTCGATTCTGCCACAAGCAAAACGTTATGAGCCAAGCTTAGGCATATGGTAAACATACCGTCTCGGCATGATTGTGATTTTCTCTTGACGTCATATTTTTTGGTTGTGTGAATATTTATCATTTTGTGCGAAATAAGGCTTATAGAGAGCTTCGAAACGTTTACGCAGATGCTGCTTAAGTGAAACAACGCGTCGAGATTAGTTCCGTCGCTTTAAAGTCGGTGATTTTGATGTCGACGACCGTTCGCGTGAAGGAAGGCGGAAAACTTTCGAAGACACTGAATTGACGGCATTGCTTGATGGAGATCCGTGTCAAATGCAGGTAGAGCTTGCTTCATTATTAGGAGTTACCCCCAAGCCATTTCCAAGCGATTGCATGAGTTGAGAATGATTCGAAATCAAGTAGCTTAGGTTCCTTATGAGTTGAAGCCAAAAGACTTTGAGCGTCGTTCTTTCGCTTGTGAATAACTGGTTCAGCGACAAAAAAGGAAGGGGTTTCTTTATCGTATTATAATTGGTGATGAAAAATGGATTCGTTACAGCAGTCCAAAGAAAATAAAGTAATGGGGGCTGCCCTCGACCGAATATGATCGCTGCGAAGGCTATGCTCTCTATTTGGTGAGACCAGGTCGGTGTTATTTATTACGAGCTGTTGAATCTAAGCGAAACCATCCCCGGGATCGATATCAACTTCAATTAATGCGATTGAGCCAAGCTCTGAGCGAGAAATTACCACAATACGCGGAGAGGCACGAAAAAGTGATTCTTCAGCATGACAACGTTCGACCTCATGTGGCCAAGCAAGTTAAAACGTACCTGGAAACGCTGAAATGGGAAGTCTTACCCTATCCGCCATGTTCTCCAGATATTGCGCTTCCGATTATCACATGTTCCGTTTGATAGCACACGGTCTGACTGACCAACAGTTCCACTCATATGACGACATCGAGGAATGTCTAGATTCGTGGATAGCCTCAAAAGATGAACAGTTTTACGGTGATAGAGTACGAGTTTTGCCAGAAAGATAGGGAAAAGTAGTAGCTAGCGATGGGCAATACTTTCA
Source organism: Philornis downsi (assembly GCA_019455685.1). Taxonomy (NCBI): domain Eukaryota; kingdom Metazoa; phylum Arthropoda; class Insecta; order Diptera; family Muscidae; genus Philornis; species Philornis downsi. The sequence goes on along the minus strand of JAHXMU010000118.1, from coordinate 4,106,311 downwards.
ATGAATCATTTGTAAACATGTTTTTAAATAAAGTTGCATTTTTATAAAAAAAAGCGAGAACTTAGTTGCGCACCTGATATAAATCAATGCAATGAGCATAGACCTAGACTACTGCAGCGTAACAATTAGAAATCGCAGAGGGGAGAATAAATTTTAGAAAATAATGCAATTTGTATGGAAGTAGCAGAACTCATGGGGCGATGAGTTCCTGTTTCAATCTGAGATTGTATTTTGACAACCACTCCGTGCCCACAAAATGTCAAAAAATTTAGTGTAACTGAATAAATAAATTTCAAATTCTACTTGGCATTACAAAGCAATATAAAGGATAAAACTTTAAGCCGCTGCCGTTTACGAATGAGGAGTTACTGGGATAGATTGAATTTTGGAAAATCGACCAACTTGTATAGAAAGTATCAGAAGAGGCGGATACGTATTAAATTTTGAGGGAATTTATAAAGATGCAGACGTTTTACCTATTGGTCAGACGGCTACTCAGCCAGCCAGACAGAAAGAGATCGCTCAATTGATTTAAAAGTCATGAAATACTTTTGATAGAAAACTACTTCTGGGTATTACATTTTTGTTGTATCATTTTATTCCTGCGGAGATATAAAAAAAAATCTTCCTCCGGTAACCTTTGAAATACCTGCGTATTTGATGATGGGTTGCTAAAACGCTCCTCTGAAAAGTATTACATTTACAATTTCACACATTGTGCGTAATAAGTCCACATTCCTTTTGCTGATAACAAGCCATTATATCATCCGTAACGAAAGCTGATCGCTGTCTATGGTGGACTATATATTAGCTTCAACAAGGCCAAATTTTGTAGCCAGTCCTCTTGTTTGCAATACAACTTATATTATGGGAGGAGAAAATATACACATATATGTTCTTGTAAATTATAAATTTAACGATAAGTTTATGCAATTTGCCTCTTACTTAATATATTATTTGTTTTGGAATTGCCCTTCATTATTTGAGCCAATAAATTTTTCATTGTAAACATATAATTTAGGCTACACCTTTTATTTGTTTAGATATCCATTCCTATCATTCATTGCACATAACTTTTTGCCTGTATTCACGTTAGGGCGGCCTATATTTTCGCCACTTTCATTATATTTGCAAATTTTGTTGATATGGTTTTTAATGTGAAAATAAAAGCTTTTCCTAACAACTTTTGAAGACAAGTACAACGGTTTAGCAAGAGAAGAATCTAATGCGAGAATTTAACATATGAATACAATATCACGTGTCGAATAAATCAAATAAAAACTGACAATCAATCGCGCTCATTATTTCGACAAAAACTCGATTTCCTTTGCGTAACAAAGTAGCGGTGTTTGCATTCAGAGAAGCTGGGAAATATTGTGAACTTGTGGTCGAAAAGGCTCCCTGTTAAGTAAGCGTTGTGATTATTGGCAAGAAAATTCTGTCGATATGCAACAAGCAGGCATTTTGTATACAAATTTGTGAAAGAAGATTTTCAGACTGAAATGTTAGTGCGCAACGGGCGTGATTGAAAAGGTTTGGATTTTTATTGAAAACACAACTTCGGTTAACAGCACACAATACCAAGGAAAGATTTATGTTGCGAAAAAGTGGGCACATGAATAAAACATGAATGACACATTCGACAATTAACCTTGTGTTCACCCAGTCCGTTAGTAATGTATGTAGACTATCTGCGATATGAGGGCGAGATGAAGGCATTTAATCTCAATTTTTATGAGCGCCAGTCTTTGAATTTTCGGCTGGCTTTCATGTGGAATAATAGGAATATCTCAATACCGAAATATTTCTCCATTAACAATTACGTCACGAATATTCCAAAAAATTTTGACAGTAGTTATACATTTTCTCATAAAATTGTAATTGCATGTAAAACAAGATGTCAGTTTAGATGTAGTTCAGAATTTGCTTTTGTATGTAGAGTATGCGAGATGTGTTCAAAAAATAAGATGAATTTTAACTTTTCTCAAAAAATATTTATTTATTCATCAATTTCTATTCTATTATCCTTCAAAGTGGTGCCCCATCAGATATAATACACTTGTGCCAGCATTTTTTCCACTCCTCGAAGCAGTTCTGATATGAACTTTTTGGTATGTCCTTCAGCTCTCTCAGCGATTCGGTTTTTATCTCCTTAATCGCCGCAAAACGCCGTCTTTTCATAGGTTCTTCAATCTTGGAAACAGGGAAAAGTCGCAGGGAGCCAAATCTGGTGAATACTGTGGCTGATGCATGATAACGGTGTGGGTTTTGGCCAAATAATCTCTACAAGCAAAGATGAGTAAGCAGCTGCATTATCATGATGCAAAAGCCATGGACTTCTTTTCCGCAATTCCGGGCGTTTTTTTTTCGTATTGCTTCAAACAAACGGCGCATAACTTATTTACCGTACGACCTTATGGCAAGAACTCCTGATGCAATACGCCATGGTAATCGAAGAAAACAATGAGCAAAATCTTGACTTTTGATCGAACTTGGCGTGCTTTTTTGGTCTTGGCTCTGCTGGACTCTTCCATTGGGACGATTCGACTTTGGTTTCGAGATCATATCCATATACCCATGATTCGTCACCTGGTATGACCCTTTTAAGCAAATCTGGATCATCGTTGACATCATTCAACAATTCCTGAGCGATGATCATGCGACTTCGTTTTTGGTCAAAATTCAGCAATTTTGACACGAACTTCGCTACCACAAGCTTCATGCTCAAAATTTCCGAAAAGATTGTATGGCTTGAGCCAACCGATATGCCGACATCCTCAGCAACTTCTCTAATTGTGATTCAATGGTTCTTCATAACATTTTTCTTCACTTTCTCAACATTTTCATCGGTTGTTAATGTGCTAGGGCGTCCAGAGCGAGCATCGTCCTTCACATCTTCTCGACCTTGTGTGAAAAAATTGTACCACTTGTAAACATTTTTTGATTCAGAGTACTCTCACCGTATGCCACTGTCAACATTTCGAGTGTTTTTGAGCACTTAATTCCATTTTTTACACAAAAATCGATGCAACTTCTTTGATCCATTTTTTTCGTTAGCGGAAAATTGCCGAACACGCAAAACACTTGTCTTATTTATGCCTCTCACAAACAAACTAAATATGCTATATGGATAAAACCGTCAACATATCTTCGAGACGAGTGTACCAAAAATTTAAAATTTAAAAATTTAAAATTTTAAAATTCACCTTATTTTTTGAACACACCTCGCATTGTTCATAGCATAGCATTAAGATGGAGCCGTACACCATAATTGATCGACCAAACATTTGCTAATGTGAAAACATTTTACGTCATTGAGTAAAATGTTCTCATTTGTCAGAGCAAATATAAAGAGTTTCCCACAACGTAAAATACATACTAATTCATTAGTTCGTTCATAATAAGAATGCAATACGTCAATATTATTGAGCTCGAATCAACACACATATATTTTCCTCACGAGCTGCAATAGAGTTGTTTAAAGTCAAATATCAAAACTCTGAGCATCATCGCTCAAATAATGATATATTTCTAAAGTCATGAGAAACTTCAATATTTCGACTTATTACCTAATTTAACTATTCATTCCTATATTCGAATTTTTCAATTGAATTCAATTAAATTGTATTAAATTCAGTATAATTGAGCTCGCAGCAATAAAGATATTGCACTGCCACGGCTTTTAAGGTACCACACATAAAAATTAGCAGACTTAGCAAAAATCTCTGTTTTTCTTATTACTATTTCTATAGGGAGGACTTCAAAAAGTTACGATTGTCCTTTCTTTCTCTTTTTTATAGAGCTTTCATTCAGAACACATTTTTCGGTAAGGCAGAGTTTGGAAATGCAAATGCACAGCATTGTCCCGGACATTCTAGTAATTTCCATACAAATTTATAGATTTTCCAAAACCAGACATATCCTGCATTGCTAGTAATTTACGGATTGCGTTGACCTATACATCCTCGATGTGTTCATTTACATAACTTTTTAAAAATAGTTGATTAAAGTCACATGTTCTTAACTTTATATCTTTTACGTAGTTGTACTGGAATCAATCATATTGGGCAGGCACCAGGCGTCTGATGAACTCACTTTCAAGAATGAAAATGAAGGCTATTTTCAAATTCCCTCTGGTGCTTTGAATGTAAATTTGCCGATAAGCGAACTGAGACCTAGTCGGTACATAAATCCCAGCCAAGATATCACCAGAAATTCGAATTCCTGCAGTCTATTTGTTTGAAGTTAAATTAGGAAAACATTTACAAGTTCTACTTTCAATTTGTACCAAAGTGGATAGCAATTAATGCAACCATGTAGAAAATAAGAACCCAAGAACATGTAGACTAAATTGGTCATTTTTATGGAAGTTACCAGATAATTTTTAGTTAACCGATTGACTTTTTCAGATTTTAACAATTTCTAAGGAACATAAGGAAGAGGACCGATAAGTTCACTTACAAACCCTTGCCTGTGGCAAGTTTTATAAATATTTGTATCAGGCTTCGTGTGTAATAGTCAGACAACCAGCCAGCCTGATAGACGGATAACACATAATTGACTTACAAAGTTGCGAAACATATTTGGTCAAAAGATACACTTCTTTCTGGGGGTTGCATTTTTGACATACCAAATAATATATTCAATCATTAATTCGGGTGAAAATATAAAAATCGAACGGTTGACTACGCTCTTCTTTGTGCTTTAAACTAACTTAATCCATGTGAACCTGGTTTCATATCCCTAATTTAAATACACAAAATTCAGTACAATTAGCCGGTATCGAGCAATTTGTAAACTTAATTCTTCGTACGAAAATGATCTGAATTCTCACATGAGCAAAAAAACGATGATCCCTCTATAATTTTTGAGTGGAGGACTTCAAAAAGTTTAACTTTGGTCCTTTTACCGTAAATTAATTCGACATATTTTTCGATCTGTTTCTCACATTTTATTCAGCCTAGTAAGGCGGTATAATGGACAGGAACTTAAACAATTTCTCGCTGCGGATTAGAGATGACAGAGAAAAATGACGTTTTTATATTATATCAATCATCAATTTTTATTGAAGGCACCAAAAAGAGCCCGCAGAGCGACCCAGTTTTATTTTCAGAATTAAATTTACCAGATGCGTAGTAATTATCAAATTCGACTGAACTCAGTTGAATTTTTTTGACGTCATTTGTATGGGAGGTACAAAAGAGATGTGCTTACTTGGTTGATTTTATTCAAGCTCAACAGAGAATTAGGCAAATTTAGGCAAGTGTAACCTGTTAATTAGAAAATACAGAGAAAAAAATTTAATTTCGGATAACCGTCCAATTTGTGTGAAATGTACTGGACTGTTGTGGCAGTGCGTATTCCTTTTTATTTGGGGAACATATTTTGATCAGTCCTCAATGCGCAACGAATACGAAATAAAGGATGTATAAAAATATCTGATTCAGATCGGCCATTTGTTTCTGAGAAGTGGTTAATCGTTAATTTTTTTTTAAATTTTGACGACCATGATGAAGGAAAATTGGTCCATTTGTGTGGGAGGTACCAGAAAACGCTGGCGGATACGATCCTTGGCCGTGACTGGCAAAACATTACGCTGCACAAAGACTGACATCGCTTAGTCGACTTTAAAAGTGATGAAACACATTTGTTCAAAAGATGGTGCCTTAGGCTCTTCCTTGTGAGTGTTACATTTTGCTATGTATTGGATGGCGCATAAGTAACGCTAATATTTGATCAGTGAATACATTTTTTGTTAAAGTCTTTTTTTCCTCTCTTTACAAAATTAACTAAATAATACTTGGGAAATTTATGATGGAAAGGCTCAGCACAGAACAAAGAACCAAAGTTGTTCAATATTACTTTGAAAATCAGTATTCAATTATTCAGATCATATCGAAATTTCTTTCATGTTCGAAATGCTCCTAGCACTCCAACAATTTACCGATTGGTTCAGCGTTTTGGGCAACAAGGAGGCTGTCTGTGATCTTCCGCATTCTGGAAGACCTGGTGCAGTTCCAAATGAAGTGACCATTCCCCGAATGCAAGCAAGTATTGAGGAAAACCCCTAAGCTTCCACCAGGCGACGTTCTCAGCAGTTAGAGATGTCTAGGCGGTCTTTGCAAAAAATTTTACATATGTTACATCTTTTGTCATATAAGATACAATTGATTCACGAGTTAAAACCAAATGATGCACAAGAACGCATTCAATATAGCCGCCGTTAACTTTACTTATGCGCCGCCCTTTATAATTTACTTTTCTTCGGTTGAAGACATACAAATCATTGGAATTAAAATTATCAGAAAGTTTTACAAAAATTGATCCAATCTTACAATCCAACTTGCAAATAAATTAGTTTAAATTCGTTTTTGTTCGTGATGAAAATTTGTGATAGATCTATTTATTTTATTAGAACTGATTAGATGTAAAAGAATTGGTAAATTTGCTGCAAAATAATAAAAGCTATACCAATAGTCCGAGCAGATATGATAGTCTAGAGTCCAGTGTACGAATCTACCTATCTGGTAAGGCGGTCATTCACAATGACGTCTCCTATTGGATTTTATAATTTGAAAAGTTTTGTCAATGTTTTTTAGGCTGACGTTTGGAGAAGCAGTTAAATTATAGGTGAAATTCAGTGAAACTAAAAATAGAATCCGTGCACTCAAACTGAGTATAAGAACCCCACAATTTTCCATTCATGTCGCGAATTTCTTTTTTCTTTTGTATTGTGTTATAACTCTGTCAAAAATTTTAATACTTAGCACGTTATAATTTTTAAAATGCGAAAATAAAGAACGCCCTACTGTACATGCCAAGTGCCTGTAGTTGATGATATATTACAGAAAACATTAAATCGCGTGAAATCAATTGTTGAGAAAGTATCAATACATCAGGGTAAACACTTATTCCGTGATATAACACATGCAAAGTACAAACTCACACATAAAAGGCCACACCGTAAACCATCCATCCTCTGACACACGTTTAACACATTATAAAAGATATCATTATCGATAAGCCGTAATCATAATGTAATTTCTGATTTGTTTGTTTGCACCCGAGCACAAATAAGGACTTAAGCAAACATCATCCACACAGTCGCACCACCCCACCTCAGAGCTGTTACCTGCCGTGTTAATATTTAGAATACTTTAGCAATGTAAGACGTCCCCGAACTTAGCCAGCAGCGAAGGTGTCAAGGCTTTCTAAATGTGAAGTATTTTGTATTCGTTTGAAATTGAATAATTTGCAGTATATTTGGAGACCACGAAAATTCAAAAAAAAAAATCTTGATTTAAAGAGAGTTGTATGGACTTTATTCTTAAAAGTTAACTTTATAGCATATGTTTACATAAACGAGCATAGAATTAACCAAAAGTAAATAAAACTATAAGGCCGCACAGTCTTTCCACATGGTACTTGTCTAAAAAAGTATTTAAATAACTTAAGATTTATTAAGCCGTAAATGAGGTGGTAAACTAAGTTTGACATTCTGTTTGCAATAATTAGAAATATTCATCTACGGCCCGATTAGGTCAACATATTCTTAATCATAGCTAAAATATGGTCCTATACGACTATAAAAGAAGGCCTTAAAAGACATGGCTTCCGCTACTGAAAACCTCAATCGTATACACAGACGATTACAGACGGTATGCGTGTGAATAAGGGAGCGCAAGCATGTTATCTTTTTACATCCTTGAAAAGAGTGCCACATATTCCAACACACATACTAATGTGTATGTTTTGCAAGGATTCGCGTTCAAACATTGCATTACGATAAATACTTTGTATAAGAAATTTACACTTTCAATTCATAAAGGTTACATACTTTATGAAGCGCTAAAAAAATATTAAAATGTTTGATCGGTTGTGTGTGTGTGTGTGTGTATGTGTTTTCTCACTTTGTAGATTATGTGAAAATGTTTCAATTTCTTGCTTCAAAGATTTGTGTTTAATTTACTGATTGTTGTACATTTGTGTGAATTATTTTTATGGTCCAGGCCCATGATAAGCTAAAATGTATATTCCAATTGCTGTCAAATTTGGTTTGTATTGAAACTTTGATACAATGTATTACACCTAACAGGAATGATACATGTTTTCTATAAGATGCCTTAAAAAAAAGTTAAAATGTTGCTAACTTACTGCATAAATGCAATGAATTCGGGGGACGCAGGGGGTATGACAATTGGTAACCCAACTCTTCTGGATTCAGTCGTTATGCAGCATTTCTCCATAACAGATCGGAAGTTGTGAGTGCAAGAGTTTTACAAAAATAATTGAGATATACAATATTTAAGGTTATTGCCACTTAAATGAAGCTCCAAATATACCACTCATCCGAAAACAAGTCAAAGAGTTTGTGCCGATCGGTATAACGCTGGAAAAACCAAATTCTTGGCTACCGAAGCCATAAAGGGTGGTAGAAACGTTCATCACGACCCGAATCTTTCAACTCGAAATCGCGTAAGTGTTTCAAATGTACATAGATGACACAAACTCTAAAACCTACAAAATTCAACTGGTGCAGAATTAAGACCCCAGAATGCTGTTTAGATTGACCTTGTAAGCCGGGCAAAGTTCCTCAATGCTTACGAAGATCTTATTTTTTTATGAAATTTATATCCACACTGGAGTACAGCAAACACGAAACACTAGCATTAGAAACATTTTAATTCACCCAAAGTGGAAATATGGGATAAATCAGTTAATTTTTGTGTGGCATATCTTAGGGTTCATAGCAATTAAGACCATTTTACATCTTTAAATTTTAAATTTAAATTTACTAAAAGCTTGATGACTGTTAAATAATGCTAAGTTTGGTGCACTTGTATGGAAGATATGAATCTAAAAATATAAGGTTTTTTTCTTTTATTTTAATTTCTATCATTGTTACAAAATTTAAAATATAATTAATATTTACAATGTTTGAGTTTTTATATTAAGTATTACAGCAAGTTAAAACTAATATTTCGACATAAAAACATATAAATTATTCTAAAGATTGAGGTAAAAGATAGAGAAAAACCTTCTAAAATGGAAAGAAACTTTAAGTCAGCCTATTCTATTAGCTTCGATGCGAAGCTAATGAATGGGGTTAATTATACAAATTCCTTACTGACTCGTGTATTGAAGATCTACATTTATCTTCGAAGCTGTGAGTTAGATTGTGGAAAGTGGTATCAAGATATTCGATTTTGCAATGATTATGTACAATATATGTAGGGTATCTTCTAGGTAAATTACGAATTATTCTAATGTTCTTGTTTTGTATTATTTGTAGCTTCCTACGACTGGTTTTAGTACTTTTCAGAAACCAAATGTGACACCCATACGTCATTATCGGACGTATACACATTTTGTAAATGAGCATTTTATTTTGAACATTTAACAACGATTTTTTATTTAATAATGGATATAATGCTCTTTCACATTTTAGTGCTTTATCATGGGCGTTCCAAATATGTTCTTTAAAATTCAGCTTATTGTCCAATATAACTCCGAGGTACTTTACAGAATTTTGAATTGGTACGTCTGATCCCTGTATTGAATAAGGTTAAATATAAATAAATCTATTATTTTTGCACGATATTGAATGCATTATTTCGCATAGTTAGAATGATCGGATTTAGATGCACCGTTTTGTTCGATAGCTTTTTGTCCATTATGCCTTTCTTAAACTCGTGCCCATTATAAAAAAATCCGGGACAGTCGATTTCACAAGTTTCTCTTGAGGGGATTTTTTCACCAGCAAAATCATTCGCCATACGCAGGAACAGAAAGGACATAGTTATCTGACGATTTATGTTTTGTCAATCACTTTTATATAATGTAATTAACAAAAATGTATGTGACTGCAATCTACGAGGAGGTATCAGAACGGGAATGAAAAATACATGATGTGTGCCAAATTTGATTGAATTAAAGCTAAGAAGACGTGCCTTAAATTTGTCATTTATATCGGAAGAGCTAGAAGTGGCGTGTTGTCTTAGTCAATTTTTTTCCCAAATTATCTACGATATCTTGTTTTTGAGGCTATATTCTAGCAAACCATTAACACGTATCGAATTTGGCTTAATTTAGTGCAACTGAATGAGAGATATGGACCTGAGAAAAAGTGATCTAAGTTCGTTATTGGTTCAAAAAGTAGCCATAGTTTATCAGCAGAAATGTTTCAAATTTTGTCAAGCACTATGAAAAATTTAAATGGGGAGTAATTATAGATTGCTAAAGTATACAGATAGAAGCAACAGGGAGAAACTTTAATTTGCGGAAAACCGATCAAACGTCATCGTCATGTTCAAAAGGAACTGATCGATATGCCCCTTTTGCAAGGAATAAAGACACTGCTTAATCAATCCAAACTCCTTTGAAACATATATGGTCAAAACGTACGTGATAGTATTAATACTTGTTAACAAATTTTTCATTTTTCCCAAAACATTTCTTCGGGTTAAGTTGTAAAAGTAGTAAATATGATTTGTTAAGTCCAAAAGAATGGTGTTTCTAGCACATTCACCTTTTCGGCGTTGAGTCCTTATCTCGTCACGATGCTATAGCTCGCAAATATCACAATTAACAGCAATTTTTGGCGGTAGTTGTAAATGTTAGAAAGGGCCACCTCAAATTTGATTTATTAAGCTCAAAAGAATCGCCTTTTTGGCACATTCTACTTTTCGGCGTTGAGTCCTTATCTCGTCCACAATGCTATAGCTCGTAAATATCACAACTAACAGCAATTTTCAGCGGTATTTTATATATGTTAGAATATATTATGTATATATATTATATATTTGTATCAAAAATTTACGATTTTACACTGAGAAAATAAGAAAGCAACGAAAGAGTCGTTATTGGTTCGCCTGCTGTTGCATAATTCCCTCCACTATGGACCGCATTCAAAATTGCTGCACTTAAGATGTTTTTTCAAAAATGTGCACCTTCATGATATTTATTGGCTGCGTTTGCAATTTTCTTGTTTCTGTATTTAAAACTTTGTTATGCTGTACAAATTTGCATACTGAAAAATTTCGTATAAATTAATTTATATGCACTTTGAAAAAATTCAGTGTCAGAACCATTTCGAGAATCACTTTTTTGGAAAGCTTAAAATACAATAAAGTAATATACAAAGCTCAGTAAAATAGTCGTAATACGTTTCTAATCCGCTTGGCAGAAAATGATTCAGCGGCGTACTTCTCATACCACCATAATTGCAGTTAATTTTTGCTTTAAGGCATTTAATGAGTATTTCTATAGGATATGAATTAATAAATTTATTTTACAATAATTAGCACTGCCAGCAAATTGAGAATGTGGAGGGGTGAGCTAATTAAATAATTCTTTTAACTATTTAGAAAGGGTTGAGTTAACGAAATTTTATAAACCAATATGTTTACATGTTTGCGAACAGGTAAAACGAATTTGGGCCTTTCATTCTCTGGTACAGATGGATGGATTTTAGTTCATCAAATAAGGATTTTGTAAAAACAGTTGGATTTCTGTTCCTCAAATGAAGATTTTGTAAAAAAATTACTTGCTTAGTTCACAGTTACATCTACTCTTCTTCTAATTTTTAGTTCTACGTCATTTTTTTCTAAAAGTGATACCGAGGATGACATTATCTATCGCTCCAAAGTTATTACAGTAATGACAACATCCACATGAAAAAGAATAACTTGATTTTGTACGTGTTAAGTAAGTCTTTCTCAGAACACTGCAGTACCATTGCTCAGGATTCGCCAATGATGTTTTCGAGTATATCATCAACTGATCTGACTGATCTGAACGTGCAAAATTGGATCAGGTTCTTAGAAATTTCCACCAAACTTACAATTGTGAGATTGTTAATTAAATATGCGCTTGAATTCACAATACTTCATTGGCAATATTTTACGAATTCGAGGATAATGTCAATAGTTTGAGCATATTGAAAGATCCAGGTGTGTTCAAAGAATATGGTGAATTTTCAAATTTCGCGGGCTGCGTACATTCGACTCTCGATTATTATTATTTATTTTTATGTTGATACACTCGTCTCGCAGACATGTAGACGGTTTTATCCATATTGCATGTTTAGTTTGTTTGTTAGAGGCATAAATAAGACAAGTGTTTTGCGTGTTCGGCGATTCAATTTTCATCTCCTCAATGTTACGAAACTAAGAAATTTGACTGAGTTGGAGCAGTCCATTAAAACAATAATTGAGGCAATCCCGAGTTCCATTCTTCAAGCAGCAATTAATAATTTTCTGATCAGATGTCACACATGAGTGAAGGATCATTACGATCAATTACGGTCTATCATCTTCAAAACCTATTAGTTATATAATATAAAATTTAAATTTCTATACAGTAGAAACAATAAACATTATAAATAAAATACGTTAATTAAAAAAAATAATTATTGGAATTTCTTATTGTAGCACCATTGCTGCACCACCCTGTATTTATCTATTGCATCTATTTAAAAGGAGTGATCGCTTTTACGGTGTTGCCCTATTTCCTTACCGTACTTTTTCACCTCTTTAGTTGAAACACTCACATTTATAAGCCCCACTGAAGTCGGTCTGACATATTACAACACTCGAGTGAAGTTTGTTCAACTTTATTGTTCTTTTGTTCAGAATCCTACAAGTTCAATATTTGTTTACACTAAAAAATACTGTTTTTTATTTCGGAATCGAATCGTCACACCAGCCACGACATTCTTAAGATGAAATAGCCAAAAATTACGATGAGCGCAAATCATCTCCTATTTCAAAATGGTAAAACTTTTGTGTACAGAAATTCTTCATCGATACTACCAGATTCCACTAAGCCCTCTGAAATATGTGATATGCATGTCGGGCAGATTTTGTTCTTAGTGTGAGCGAGCAGAAAATTCTCGTGCCAGGTACGAGTAATTATCAGATTTACATGCTTTCCCATTACTGGCTCACTTTGGACAAATGTATATGTTTATAACCTGCGGACGCATGAAATTGTTAAATATGAAGGTCAGTGAAAGGTCTGACCATTACGTTTACTACTGTCCTAATGAAAATGTCTAATATTAAATTATTATCCTTATAAGTACATGAGAAAAATACACATCATGCCCACATTGTATGCCCCAGCAGAAAAGGGGTGCCAAAGAAATAAAACAAGAAAAATAATATAAAAATAAAAGAAACTAACCCTCCAATTCCCCTTAGTGAACCGCTTAAATTAACAATATCATGTTAGTAGCCGTAGCAGTAGTGGTAGTAGTTCGTTGTGGAATAGTAGTAGTAATATGTATTATCAACGTAAGAATGTCTGTCTGTATGCACTAAAAAGAAAAATAGTAGCTTGAAATGAAACTAAGAACATCAACGACATCAGTGCAGAACAAATACGAACAACACTAGAACTCACACACTTTCGCACAGAATATACAGTAGCATCGTCCTGCTTCCCCACAAATACATGCACAATAACATTAACTACCGCAGCAACATGTCCTCATTTATCTTCAGCAAAGTAAAGTTATCTGAGGTTGCCTTTGTTACATATTTTTTCTCAAATCAATTAATTATTTATCGCTTAAATTCTTCTCCACTTGTCATTATGTCATTGTTTACTCGTTGTCCCTGAGGCAACTTTTGTGCCAAAGTACAAAACAGGCATGGGGAGCCTGAGTTCCATCAGAAAGTGTCAGAGGTTGGGGGGATGCCAAAGGAAACAGTGGAATGTTTGCAACAAAGAAACACGAGTGGAAAAATTACTAACAGTACAACTGAAAGGAAACAGTCAGTGTGTTAAAGAAAACCAATTCAACTTTATCAATTCTCAATTGAGCCCTGTATTCGCACAACAAAAACCACAATAACAATGGAGCACAGTGTTAGGGAACAATATAATTGGGCTCAAGCAAAAACGAAATATGTATTTCAAACTTTTATTGGTGACGACTGTATAAAAATAACGTCAAAGTAAATGCGGAGACAAACATTATGATTATTGCATTCAGAAGAACCCTGAAAATTCAGAAAGATTCTTGATTGTTTGAGAAATTTGTGGACTTTTACATGTTTAGTATATAAAAAGCCGTAACTTTTAAGGACATATTTTCGAAATATGTTAGAAACTTTTGTTGGGGGCGACTGAACAACAATAGAGTCGATTTGCAGATCATGAGGAATAAAATCGTCGAAAACACTACCGTTTTCGACGAGTCATTTGAAAAAATGGTTACTACTAAAGAACACGACAATCACTATTCTAATCGCTTTAAAATTTAGTGAGTTAACATACATACGGCGGCAAGCGTTGTCATTATAGTTTTTAGGAAAATCCTAAACTAAATCGATGACAGAGTCAATAGAATTTCAAACAGAAAATTAGAAACGTAGTTGCACATACGGTACGGTACGTAGTTGCACATGCGGTATTTGAAAGTAATATAAAGCGGTATTCAATAGATATGAGAAAAAAAATTACTCCAATTTATATACGAGTATGTCTTATTCGGATCATCGTGTCGCATAAAAGTTTCATCGAAATCAGAGCTTTATATGTGTTTTACTTAATTTTGTTTTTGAAACCGAAAAATGGATAATCCTATATAATATGTATTTAAACAAAAATGTCTGGTAAATTGCTTTGTTCTTGTTACATTATACATACCCTCATTGCTCCGGGTGAACATATAAAAGTGCTTCAAGTTAAATCAAAATAAAAGTAACAAAATTGTAACTTTGTGAAATGTCCTCCATTTGAGAACCGTAAAAAGAACCACCGACTTTTTCTGAATCGGCTAATTTGATTGAAAAATGTAAAGCTAAGAATAGGGCGTTCATTTGTATAGTTGAAGTAGTGTGGCTACTTGGTTGATTTTTCTCAAGTTTTACATAGGAATAGTAGCAAATCCATACAACTGATAAAAATTAAAAATTAAAAAATTAAACAACTGATAAAAAAATTAGGCTACTGCAGTGTAATGATAAGAAACTTTAAAAGAAAAACTGAGTCTCAGGAAATATGGTGATTTATATTAAACGTACGAGAAGGAGCACGGTAACGTGGTCCTCCTTTATTCTGAGGCAAAGTTTTGGTAATGCAACTAAATGAGTGATATAAAGCTAGGAATATATTGGTTACACCGGAAGTTTGTGTATGATTTACCAGAAGGGGTCATGGTTAATCAATCGATTTTCTTAAATGATGTAAACCATAACGAACCAGCTAAACACACGAAAATTGTATTATGAGAAGTTACAGGAAAAAATATTTGATATGGGGAAATCGATCAATTTGTATGGAAAAGTTGGGCAAATACAGCCCGTTTGCAATCAAAGGTTATAATTTGAAAAATATTGGGTTGTTTCAGGTTTTAAGAAGTTTAATATAGACTTTCGACAGTCGTCGTGTCTGCCAGTCAGCCAGCCAGCTACAACACTAACTCGACTTGAAGCATATTTGGTAAAACAAACTCCCAATTATAAATACTTTCTTCTAAAGGCTGATTTTTCAATAGTAGTTTTTTCTAAAATCGAATAAAACACCCAAATATGCATCATTTATTAAAATTTTTTGGGATCGATAAATTAATCTTTGACATTCAATTTTTAAAGATAATTTCATGTAAATGTTGTCATGTAAATGTTGTCAAAATGTTCATTCAGAAGACCCAATTTTTCGTCACTTTTTCTAGCATTTTGGCCTGTGTTCCATGAATAACGCGTGTTATGTTATCCTGTAAGGCTTCGTTAGTGTTCGACTTGTCCACATAGACTAACGACTTGACATAACCTAAATAAATAAATAAATAATCAAGAGGCGTTAAATTGCAAGATCTTGGGGAGCCAACTCACGGGGCCAAATCAAGAGATAAGCTGCTCACCAAATGCATCCCTCATGAAAAAATATGTCAACCAAGTTCAACTCAGCCAATTGGGGCAAAAAAAAAATCACGTGTTACGGCTCGATATCGTTCGCCGTTGACGGTAACGTTTCTTCCACGGTCGTCTTTGAAAAAATGGACCGATGATGCCACCAGCCTATAAACCGCACCAGACTGTAGTTTTTTCGGGTTGTATCGGTAATTCGTGTATAGCATGTGGCTGTTCATCACTCTAGATGCGACAGTTTTGCTCGTGTACGTATCCGTTCAGCAAGAAATGAGCCTCATCGCTGAACACAATTTTTCGATAAAACAGCGGATATTTATTGAGTTTTGTAAAGCCCATTCACCAAAAATTAGACGTTGTGGTAGGTCATTCGTCATTCCATGATGAAATGTCAGAGTATACTGACACTTTTCACTTTGACAGATGACGTTTGGACGCCATTACCAACCAGTGCTGCCAAGCTGAAAAACTTAAATCTTAAAAAAATCAACTTATAGTATAAATTGCATTTTTGGCCGTATCAAATGATATGTACTAAAATCTATCAGGTGAAAGTATAAAAAAAATACAATTTTGTGCCAAAAATTTTGTAAATGGCTGGACGTTCAGAGATAAATACCGTCATATCTGTGCAGTTGGCAACCAGCTATAGACGAAAACAACGAACATAAATGATTTAAGAATGTATATAAATGTTGAAAGTTTGTTTGTAATTAAGACCTGCAACAGTTTTCATTGAAATTTGATATATTTATTACCAAGATTTAGTTTGGAAAGTGATAAAAATGTAACAATAATTTTCATTGGAATTATACCATTATTTTATGTTTAGCAATATAGTAGTGTCAGGGGCCATAAATTTTTCTTTTACTCTAAATAATTAATAATAAAAATAACTGCCATCAAATGTGATTACAATTCATACAATTATTATAAAAACCATAAGTGGTAACAAATTTCAGTAAGAAACATCAAGCTGATTTTTGTATTGTACATAAAAAAAGTTTTTGAAAAACAATTCTGATGCAGGAATTGAATCATATATTATATTAATTTCCGTTCAACTGAGATCCAAATTTTAAAAGTCTTTGATTTTAAAATTCCCCAATATTAATTTCGTTTATATATCATATCAAGCAATAATTTTCAAGACACTGTACAGCAACGATGTGTAACAGCGGCAACCTTAGTCCATATTGACCCCTAATGATAACTTAAGCTGCACAGTTCTTATTGCTTTGGTATTTTATAGGTTTTGTTGCTTTAGAAAAATGTTGTCTTTCCGTTTTCTTAAAGTCCTCTACTGCTCTCTGATAGAATAACAGAAACAAATCGTACAAAATGTGTTTTGTGTTGTTTTTCTTGGCCGGCTTCTTCGTACTTCGTTTTCCTCTATTCGCAACAATTGAAATCCCCAATTGACAAAAAGAAAACCAATTTACTAGACATCGACGACATCTTACAGAATGACTATAGATAAATTCATCAGGTGAATTCCTTTGGCAAATGCTTCGGGACCATTAAGAGGTCCTTTTGAACTGCCGCACCGCAAATGTGGTACAGATAGCGCGCCTCTAATGAAAACCGCATGTCACATTACAAGATGCAATGTCGCCGGCTGTGTAGCCGTTGCCTTTGTGTCAGATGGCAATTGAATTTATTTGATTTAGGTTAGAGTGTGTGTGTGTGTGTGTTTTGTTTGTCGAATAGACTAACACATTTGTTTAGCCTAAAGCTTAAAAGTGTTGCCAGATCAGGAGAACGATTTTATTTAAGAAGCAGGAAAAATCTGATAAATTTGTAATGTTTATGCAAGTGCAGTGATTAGTGCAGAAATTAAAGAAGGAACTTGCTCAAACAAGTAAACATAGTTTGAGAGATGAAATAGGCGTAATGGGATAAGTGTAGATATTAGTACAGAAATTTAAGGAGAAACTTGCTTGCACTTGTAAACGATCTGTAAAGGCATGAAATAGGCGTAATAGGCTGGTTTCTGTATAACGATGTTTGCATTTATTTTTAACAACTATAACAAACATAACAATAACCATAAGGAAAGAAATGTATGATCAAAAGGTTTGTGTGTTATTGTCCTTGGATTTAGAAAAGGCATTTGCTCGTGTTGATTATGGTGTTTTGTTAGATAAGTTATACACCAATTTTACTTTCGATATTAATACCTGTCGACTGATTTCATCAGACCTATGTGGTAGGAGTCAATATGTTTTTGTCAATGATTCGTTGTCTTCTGTTTTATCTGTCCAAAGTGGTGTTCCTCAAGGATCGGTACTTGGTCCTATACTTTTTATTTTGTACTTGAATGATCTGTTTAGTATCGTTGATGATACATGCATTCCTTATTTATTTGCAGATGTTGTAAAATTGCTTTTTAGAGGAGAATATCAGTTTGCTGATGTCCTGCAAAGTAATATTAATTATGCGTTAAATTTGATCTCCTCATGGTTGACGGAAAATAAACTCTCAAGCAACATTCCAAAAACAAAAGCTATGCTTTTTTCTAATCATGATTTAAACCTGAGTTTATCTTACTACTACTGCTACTATTTTAAGGAGTTTGACAGTTCTTACTATAACCAGGGTATACAAGCTATTGAAACCGTTGAAAAAGTGTATTGACATAAAAGGAAATTATGAACAACTTTTCCTACATTTTTTGTGTCTTCTATGTTTGGTCGGCTAGTTTTGGAACCGCCCTCGTATATTTGGCAACTTGTATGGGATTTACTAGTGCAGGCGAGGTTAGCTGGTCGGTATTTCAAATTTAACCAAGGCAATTGGCAAAAATTCAAGTAACTTAAGCTAAATTGGTCAATTTATATATGCGGGCTACCAGAAGCCTCCTGGCAATGTCGTTCGTTTTTATTCTCAGAACATATTTCACAAAAACCGCGATATGTTTCAATTTTGATTGAATTCAGTGCAAATGCCTAAAAGATATGAAGCGAGGTGAAGTGACAACTTGACCGAATTTTATACATTTTTGCAGAGTATTATGAATCAGAATATTGTACAAAAATCTACGCTATTGTAGTCTACTAATTAGAAATCTCAAAGGAAATGTTCAATTTTACAAAATCGAATAATTTGTAAGGAGGAATGTGTCAATGCAGTCTGTTTTTTCCACTTTCTACTTTGCTCAAGGTGTACTAAGTTTGACCAAATTTAGTGAAACTAATTTGAAGGTATAGATATGGGTTAAATCAGGCATGTATGTATATGAGAAATAACAGCTAACAGCATCGCACAGTCGGCTTAAGAAGTCATGAAATATATTACTTCCCGATATATTTTTGCCGTATTTAAGTGACATGTATATATTTTCATTTCTTTGGGTGAAAGTATAAAAATGAATAGGCGTTGAAAGCGTATGGACTTAAGTTGAAATTTGAAAATTTGAATACAAACGACTGATGAAATTCCATTAACAATTCATTGCACAAATTAAAAACTTTTATTTCCCATTAAAAACGTAATTGCTATCTGTAGTGCTTGTTGGTTATCAATTTTAATTAGTGGCAACTTTACCGTTCAATTACATTATTACTGTTATTAAAAATGTAGTTATTAATAATTTATTTTGATTCAATTATAACTTCAACAACAAAAGAGGTATTTGAATTTCCTTCGCATTATGGAAGATAAGTACTCTCAATAGCAGTAAGTACTGCTAAGTATCGTTGAAAGGTTATTACGGCTTTAAGTTTTCGGACACATTCCTGTGAAATAATTTATTTTTAATGTAAATGTAACACCCGCAATTATGTATAGGCAGGATAATTAGTATATTCACACATAAAGTATGAATGTTATAGTTACCATTTGTGATTTAATACTTTTACTTTGCTATTCCAGACCACAATGGTTTTTTTGCTAGAAATAAATGTCTGTTGAACGACAATATACTGTTTAACTTTGAATTTGTTTATAATTACATAATTGGAAGCGATTTGAAAGTATTTCTGCCAGACATATTAAATCACATCATACCATATTTAATATCTAGTTCATCTATATTAAACCTTTTTAAAATGGAGGAATAATAATTTACAATACCATATGTATATCACACGATACCACATGGACTAACTATATATAAAATATCAAGTATCTTTGGGCCAAATATGTTTCAGGACTTTTTTATATCGATTGTCTAGTTGCCTCCTAGACATTCTAACTTTCGCAAATTTACAAAACATTTTTTAAACTCTGACCCAACTAATACTATTTATGCCAGATCGAAGTCTGGCGACTGTAAAATGGGCAATATGAACTCACCCCTTCTGGTATCTCTCTAGAAAATCGACCGTTAATATCAGCCATTTCAGTCCCACACGTTGACTGCAGTGATCTGCATTGCATTGTTCGTTAGATTCCTATGCAATGGTCAATAAAAATTGAAATGATCGACCGATTAATCAGGTCAATTCTTGTAATGTCTACACAAATGACCGATTTAATGGGCATATTCATAGCTTTATATCTTTTAAAATAATTGAACAGAATTTTGTTATGCTTTTCAAGAAAGAAAAAGAGGAAATAGGCGGCAATGAACTTCCCTTCAGACAATTCCCAAACATATAGATCTGTTTTCCGAAATTCGAACTTTACTCAATAGTTTCTAATTAGTAGGATGCAATAACTTAGTACTTTTATACTCTCACCAGGAAAAATGAAGGTATATAACATTTCATACACCAAAAATGTAACATCCATAAGGAAAAGCTTAAAATATCAAATATGTATCTTTTGACCAAATCCATTTCATGACTTTTTAAGTCGATTGAGCAATGATCATTTGTCTCTCTGGCTGGCTTATGAACACTATAACTGTCGTAAATCTTCATATCGTCTCATCCCTTGTGGTACGACTTTCTGAAATTCAATTTCATCCCTGTAACTCCTCATCCGTAGTAATTCAGCTTTTTATAGGTTGCGTTGCTTTATAATTCTTGGTAAAATTTGAAAAAATCCACCGACTAAACCCATCACAACTGGCATACATATGGTCGATTTAAGCCATATATTCTTAGATTCATACCTTCCAATCTGTTGCACTACATTTAATTAAATTTGGCATACGCTAAGCGTTTGCCAAAGTAGGGTTTCAGGTCAACGTAGCCACACCCATTCTACTACCTTCCACACAAATTGACCGTGATTTTGAAATGCAGTCTAATCTCTGTATTTTCTTTTGGCAGCTGTAGAAGTCTATGTTTCTAAACATTTTGCTGTCTTATAATTATCTGCAATATCATGAACACATTTATCAAGTATTCCCGCCGTTTTTGGTACCTCTCATAGAAATGATTGATTTAACCCATATGTTGTTACCCTCATATATTTGAATCGATTGTACCAAATATGATCAATTTGGCCATATGTGTTGCGTTTGGTAATTTAGATTTCAAAAAGATAGGCTACGTCACCCCTTTCATTCTGGTATCTCACATACAAATTGAAATATTTATCATAAATGAAATTTCCACTATATCCTTTGTTCGTAACCTAAAGTTACTTATATTCTCGTCAATTATCTTGCGTCATAATACTGGATAAAATGTGAGAAAGATCGGCATAATGACCACGTTCACTTTGGTAACTCCTATACAAACTACTTTATTTAACTTATTTAGATTCTTATTCAATTGCGCTAAATTCAATATAAATGAGCTCCCATCACGCATTTATAGAAATGGATTGCACTGTTACGCTCCTTGGGGTACAACACATACAAATGGACCGATTTTGTAAAATCGGGGCGCCTTCTACACTTCGAAAACCGAGGAATTCTTTTATTGTGCTTCAACTCAGAATATTTTTTTGCAGCAGCACAAAAGTACGTTGGGTGAAGGTATATGTAAGTCTGTTCACTTGACTGAAATTTCTTTACTGATTGTCCGTTACATTGATTTCAAGTGGTTGGTAACACTTGAAACAAAGCGCTATGTAATCGCGCTGTTTCTAATACATCACACACGAACGATCGAGTTGACGCATATATTCGTACCTTCATATCGTTCAAGCAGTTGTATTGAATTTAGTACAATGTGGCATTCATCTTGGGAAACGTAGCTCTTAATATTGATATAGACGGCTTTGGAAAATCCACTATAACATCTCTCATACAAGTTGTCTTCATTGTAAAAATTTCATTTCTCTCCTTTAGTTGTATTGCATTATAATAATTGTTAAATTTACAAAATTTTGACCAGGTAACCCTCCCTGTTAAATTGTATATAAATATACTATTTAACCCATGTTCTTATGTTTCGTTTAGTTACACTATATTTAGTGTAATATATTTCATTTCATTTATTTAGGTTTATGGACATATAAATCCTTACAGACTGGGAATCGACATAACATATCTCGAGAAAATTATGTAAATATATAAATTGTTTTTATTTAAATTAAGAAAAAGAAAGATTTAAAAACAGTTTAAATTTATTTCTAGACATACACAACTTTAGGTGTTGAATTGGGTATTCATTTCTTGCAAACTTATTTACGATGTTGAATTCAATAAATCCACGATTTAAAGCACTATGCTGAGTATAATTTGTGGAATGGCGTGTTACATTAGGTGCATAATGATATCTAAGTGATCTCGGCGGAACATAAAACATTATAAGCTGCAATAATTCAGAACAATCAATTATACCGCCTATTATATCGAATACAAATTGCATGGTATGATAAATACGGCGATATTGCAATGGCTGTAAGCCCAGTAACTGGCATCTGGATATAAAAGGAGGCACAAAATTACTAAAGTTAATTGAGGAGAGAGCAAATTTTAGAAAGACCCGTTCAATTCTTTCTATGCGTGACATATTGACTTGGCAAAGGCGACTCCAAACAATAGAGGTATATTCCAACTTTGATCTTACATAGGAAGTATACATTATTTTTAGGGTATGTCGATCAGTGAAATTGGAACAATTTCTTCTAACATACGCTAGTATAGAATAAGCTTTAGGGAAAATATAATTTATATGCGAGGTAAAAATCAGTGCTGCATCAAAAACAACACCTTAATCCATTTTACTTTCAGCAGTGAGGAGCCTGTAATCACCAATTTTGAAAACCAGTTGAATTGAATTACGA
>JAHXMU010000118.1:4034747-4083295 GCA_019455685.1 Philornis downsi | reverse complement strand
GGAGCCTGTAATCACCAATTTTGAAAACCAGTTGAATTGAATTACGAAACCTTAAAAACTAAATATGAAAATGAAATATGGAATATGAAATCCAGTAGTGAGGAGTCTGTAATAACCAATTTTGAAAACCAGTGGAATTGAATTACGAGACCTTGAAAATTAAATATGAACACATCTTGATAGATTTAATGAAAGTTTGTTTAGGGAACACCAATCAAGAAGATTATCAAAATCATTCTGAAGATCTAAGGCTTCCGAAATATTCGAAATTTTGTGATGTATTTTTAAGTCATCTGCATATAAAAAAAATTTACTTTTTAAAACAGTTAGAAATATAATTTATAATTAAATTAAACAGCAATGGTCCCAAAGTATTGCCATGCGGCAGTATGTTTGAAAATACGGAAGAGATTCATAATTTATAATAACAACTTTGCATATTCTATTTGACAAATACGATTTTAACCACTTTAACATCAAGGAATGAAGTCCCATAGATGGGAACTTAGCAAAAAGTATACTGTGAGATACTTTATCAAATGCTTTGGCGAGATCGGTGTAAGCTGTTTCAAATTGCTGTCCAAGTTTACATGATAAAATACAATATTCTGTGAAAATTGTTAAATTTGCTGTGGTAGATCTACCTTGATAAAATCCAAGCTAATATGGTGATATGATCGATTTTGTGAGAAAAGATAACTTCTTATAAATTATATGCTCAAAAATTTTCCAAACATTTGTTAGTTTAAAATCGGTCTGTAAGACGTAACATCTTTTTCTTACCATCTTTAAAAATTGATGTTATGGACGCCGACTTCCATCTATAAATAAAAATGCATTCCTTTAATGAAGAATTGAAGATATATATAATTGTATAGGTTAGTGACGAGGTGCATCGAACACCTCATCCTCAGTGAGTTCTAGGACACCAACGTCTAGCATATCAAAAAAATATGAGTATCTTACTGTATGGGCCGATGAATGTACAAAATTTGATTTAAAAATATTTGCAAACAAGTTAACAGAATCACTGCATGACGTTGACGCAACATCACCAAATGTCATGTTTGAGTAAATTTCTTAAACAGTATTTTTCGAATTAACAAAATGCCAGAACGACTTAAGATTATTTGTAATTTCATTCTGTTTTTGCAATATAAATTGATTATATAAAAATTTATTTATGAAATTAAATTCTCTGTGATAATATACAAATTTTTCATGACTTTCCATACTTCCAGATTCAGTAAACTTTTGATGATACTAAACTGTACTACAGAGTTTAGATACCTATAGTTGATCATGAAAGCTTGTGAGGTATTGGGCCTTTCAACGGTATACTCGTATTGTTTCTACAAAATTCCAAAGCTGTGTTCAAAAAATAATTATAACAATCAAAAATAGTTTTACCCGAAAAAATGTCTATCTAATCAACACCTAAAAATAAAGGGTTTAACGCCTCAAATTTACAACATTTAAAGTTAAGGGATTCCGGTGGTCTAGAGCTCGAAAATTTAGGGTATTTCCAGAATTTTTTTTTTTACAATAAAAAAATGAAAAACGACGTTTAAATATTTTAGGCTTTATATTTAACTTCTTTTACATACAAAAATGAAAAAAAGGTCTTTTACATTAAAAAAAAACTAATATAATAATTTTAAAAATGGCGCTGAAGTTGACCCTCCTCTCTTATTTATGTGAAACACAAAAAGCAAAAAAAAAATATTAAACAGTATGACTGTAGCTATGTCCCGTACTAGAATAGAAAAAAATTACAAAATGGCGCGGTTTAGAATTTGGCACTCTAAGAATCGGGTTTTTTCAGTTTTTTAATCAAAGAAATACGAAATAATTGAAATAATAATGTGGTTCTAGTACAGGCAATAGCCATTGCTGTTGTGAACAACATATTTAAATTTCAGACGTTTTTTTTTTTTTTTTTTTTTTTGGCGGCACCAGGTCAAAAAAGGTGGTTTTGAGATAATTGAGTTTAAAGTTTTGAGAGTTGATATTTTCAAAAATTTCGGAAAATTTTAATACTTACAGTTAATCAGCGATTCCAGCCCCATACAGAACTCCTTCTGTTTCTTCGTACTCCAATGATTCTTCATGTCTCTAAATTTTTTCGAATGTAGAATAATAGAATGTAGAATTACACATCTCTTGTATAAGATCCATTATAGCGCAGAAATTTTACAAGCCTTGAAAACCAACTCCAAGCATTCTCAAGGCAAGAACAAGTCGACGGTTTATTTCAAATGCCCTATCAAGGCAAAGACAGAATAAAAGTCTCTTTCCACTTGCACTTCACAGAGAATTTGAAACCTAAAACCCGTTGGCCGTTTTTGCCAAAAGTCACTGCACTTCAATAGCTGTTGCAATGTCAAGAATATCACACTGAATTCAATGATACAATAACTGAAAATAGGATTGACATTTACTTCCAACTGCTCACTATTTTTTAATTTTTTCGCCTTTGTACATACTTGTATAATTTACTGAATTTTCAGAAGTATATCGATTACCCATTAAAGATCTTTTACACGCCTTAGATTATGGTCGTCTATAAGTCTCCCTGCTTTGTTTTTTTTATCCATTTTCTTAAATATTTTATTTTAATGAACAGCTCGATGTTGTCAACACGCAAAGCTATACCGATCACCTTAGGCCAAAAAAAGATGAACGTGACTCTTACTTATGGGGGTTATACACATATGTATATATACCTTTCATTGTATTATTTCAACACAAGTTTATTTGTAAAACTTACATATACAACATGCACATAATTAACATACAAATAATCTTATATACATATACCAGAGGTCACATTACCGAGAAGGGCTGGAACAGCTGCCGCGCGACGAACAATGCGATCACTGATGCCGCAGCGTGACGAATCTGACTCCACCTGTTGAAACGGCTGTAGAATCGAAAATATTGGGAATATCCTTCAAAAAGTTTGACAGTATATTCTTAAAAGCCTATACATTCGAATTATCAAAAAAAAAAAGACGATTTTTTTAAAATTCTAGACCACCGGGACCGCTTAAAATTAAAAGTATTAGTACTTGCTGAATTATCAAAAAACTGAAAAGACTCTAATTCAGTAATTGTAGGAATATGATGCATATTCGATGCCAGGATTGGAAGTAAACATTCAAATAATTTAAATTTATAATCATGCGAAGCGAAAATTAAATTCAAAAAGAGAGATAATATGGCACATATGATTCATTTGAAGCATATTTAAACTGAGTAAACTGTCAGTAAAATTAATTTCAAAAGTTGTGTTAACGTAGTAAGGAATTAACTTGTCATAATTACTAACACGCGAATAAACCATTTTTTTTTTTAATTTAAATTCTATAACGCAAATACGAGCATTTATTGCCAAATTTGATTCTAATTTAATAATATTGAATAGATGGACACGACACATTTCTTCACTATTATTTGGTGGAATATATGAGACACATAAACATAGAGCAGGACTTCAACAACAAATAAATATATATGGCCAACTGATCAAAAAGGCTATTCTTACAGTCGATATCACTGCTATTAGCACGCCACCACCTCTGCAGAGATTCGTTATACTATTACTTCTGTTCTTTCTATACACTTTGTAAAGCTTTGTTAAAAAATTCAGCATCGAAGAAATCAGAATTGAGCTATGTTTCGACTAGGACAATAACATAAAATGCACCCTGCCATGAAAAATCGTAAATTAATTTACATTTGGTATAAATTCCAGACACATTTTGATAATAAAATAACAATCCCTTATTACATGTTAACGGTGCTCTCCTGACCACGGTTTTGTCCGAAAATTTATAAATGGATGGAATTTTATTTTTGCTGGCCAAAGTTCAGGCTTAATTTTTCGGCGATATTACAAGCTTGAAATTAACACGTTTTAGGTCACTCAAATCAACATCGTTTTCCTCCAATTTATAACATTCAATATGCTGTAGGTTGATTTGAGTATTATGCATTATGGGCTTAGTAAATTAAGTTCTGCCTAAGAAAATGAACTGCATGGTGGCCCCTGGAAGTTTTAAGCGGAAGACTTCGGCTAATTATAATTTTGATATTTTTATTGCACTTTGATTCAAGTTGTCTTTAGCAGGAACCCAGCGATTCAGCTTTCCGCCCACTTTTGCACGTATGTAAATACAATTTGGGTGAAGATAACGGGAGTCCCAACAAGAACGCAAGATTTAAATGACTGATGCAACAATTGAATTGTTTCTCTGGCTGTATGACATGTGGCGCCGTTTTGTTGAAACCACATGCCCTCCACATTCATTTCTTCAGTTAGGCACGAACAAATTGGTTATCATTTCACGCTACCGAACACCATTGACTGTTTGCGCTTGACATGCCTCATTTTCATAAAAAAAGGTCCAATGATTCCTCCAGCCCAAAATCCACTCCACACTGTGACCCGTTGAGAATGCATTTGCTTCTCGTGAATCACGCGAGGATTATCCTCACCCCAAATGCGACAATTCTGCCTATTGGCGAAGCCATCAGGATGGAAATGGGCCTCGTCACTGAAGATGATTTTATCGGTAAAATCAGCATTTTCATGTTGTCTTTCCAATACCCAATTAACGAAAACCCTTCGCTGTCCATGGTCAGCTGGCTTCAGTTCTTGAGTCAATTGAACTTTCTATGCATGAAGATGTAAATCTTTGGTCAAAATTCGCTGCATAGTGGATTTGGATTTTTTTCGGTATTGTTTTTGCCCTTCGATTTGTTAAATTATTACCATTTAGACAAAAAATACAAATATTATTCGACCTCAAGAGCTCAGAAACATAAAATCAAAGGTATGGGTGTTTGTGTATGTATGTGCGTGTGTGTTGGGCGAGTATGTTGTTGTCATTTCTATAGTGTGATTTTTTGCACAAATCACACATTTCCTGCAGAGCTGTCTGCCTTCAATCTTCATGTGTGGCGCTTTAGGGCTACCTCAAAGAGTCTGCCACCTGAACCTTCCTTTATTATTGAATTAGGTACGACGAACACGTCACAGTCAGGTGGTAACGCTAATGTTTATAGAATTAGTGATACAAAAAATGCCTTATATATGTGCATATTTATATACGAGCTAAGTAATTCTCACAAAGTCTCAATAAGTACCAGAACACCTGAGAACTCGTATATACTTCTCTATCAGTACGAAAACAAACATTCCGCACATTCAGCAGGAAGCACAAGACTCACAACAGACCGGCACGTGTGGTGTTGAATGGCCAAGAATTCGAGTAACGACCGCAAAAAAAAAGAAATATATCCAAGACAAATTTGAGCGTATTGATCGAAAGTTCATTTGTGGCAATATGTCTATTTTATGGTCGTCGCACATTCTTGGCCAGAATATCCTGGCTATTTTCTGTGTGATATTTTCATTTAGGGTTCAGAACTATCCTGTTTCAGAATCACCAGTGTGTGTGTGTGTGTGTGATTGTGTGTGCGTGTGTGTGTGAACATATCCATAGAAGCCCGTAGCTATTCGCCCTTGATGTTTCTTCAATTAATGTCAGTTAGGTTGTCTATTTTGTTCACCTTATTGTATTTATATTTGTGGTCATTGAAAAAGATATCAATAGTCAGGAGCTGGCTGAACCTGTTCCAGTTATGTGTCAAGTGGTTGTTTTTCACTTCTTTCATTCGTTTGTTTTTTGTTGTATTGAATGCTTGTAAGACATCCGTCGTCTCTGGTGTATGTGCACACATCGGGGAGAAATTGCCCTGGCACTGCTGCCATAAAGGTGGGCTATAAAGCGTTGAATCATTTCTATTGTTGACATTGTATTTAGTTATATTTACTTTGATTGTATTTTGATTAATTACGATGAGTTTATGTCTTCCGATATGCTATTTTTGGGATTGTTGTCTATTGACTTCCAGAAATAAGTTAATTCACGTGTTTCTGTTAAGCGATTACTAAATAAACGTCTTGCCAGATGTTGTAATTAAGTAATTATATCTTCGGTCGAAGGAATGAAGTTATATATATATCATTTTAATGTAACACTCACAAGGAAGCGCTTAAAGTGCTAAGCATCTTTTGACCAAATGTGTTTCATGACTTCTTAAATTGGTTAAGAGTTGACCGTCTATATGGCACTATCGTATAACTGTCGTAAATCTACATGGAGCCTCGTAAAAATTTTGTAAATGAGCTGTAAGGGCAAAAAACTTATGTTCGTTCCATCTTCCGTCTATATGGACACTATAACTGTCTTAAATCTATATGGAGCTTCGTAAAAATTGAGAAGCCTAATACAGGATGGCGCAAAAGAACGTGCATGTTGCATCATCTTTTTTTGCGGGGTACCTACTTCGTTAGGTTGGCGGGCTCATGGAGTTTTAGTCGCTATGAATCACTTCGACGGGAAGCGTCGCGCATTTTGCTTGCGTTACGAGAACTCTTGTTCATATATTGCTACTAGGCGACTATATTGTGCTGAATATGGACTACGGCGAATTAGTGAAGCTCCGAG
This sequence comes from Philornis downsi, assembly GCA_019455685.1. Taxonomy (NCBI): domain Eukaryota; kingdom Metazoa; phylum Arthropoda; class Insecta; order Diptera; family Muscidae; genus Philornis; species Philornis downsi. The sequence continues at coordinate 4,076,777 of JAHXMU010000118.1, read as the reverse complement.
TGCTAATTTAATTAAAATATGAGTGTTTTGAAGAGACCGGTTCAACATTTAAACCACAAGCAAATGGTCGCTCAAGAACATCTAAGACCGATGACAATGTTGAGAGAGTTATGGAGTCAGTACGAGGAAATCCACAAATGTCGACTCGCAAGAGATCGTCTGTCTTACAATTATGGCGACGAAGTTTGCAACGAATTTTAACATTGGATCTTAAACTGCATCCATATAAGCTGCAATTAACACAAGAATTGAAAGAGTCTGACTTCATAGCAAGGCTCGCATTTGCTAATGAAATGCTTAATCGATTTTCCAATTTTGACAATATCCTTTTCTCTGACGAGGCTCATTTCCTTATGAATGGCTTCGTAAACCGTCGAAATTGTCGTTACTGGAACAGTGAAAATCCCAAAATAAAACACAAGAAACCATTGCATAGTCCTAAAGTGACAGTATGGGCAGCAATCTCTGGCAGAGGAATAATTGGTCCTTTTTTCTTCGAAAATGCGCGGGGCCAAAACGTCACGGTTAAAACGGAACGCTATGTTGAGATGTTGGACGGATTTTTGGCTCCAGAAATTGAAAGTTCAAGAATAGTGAATTCCAGAACTTGGTTCCACAAGATGGAGCTACCTGTCGCACATCAAATGACTCCATGGCGGTGGTGAAGCAGAAGTTCCCTGGCAGACTGATTTCGAAAAGAGGTGATATCCCATGGCCCCCACGTAGTCCAGACTTGACGCCTCTTGACTTTTTTCTGTGGGGATACCTCAAACACAAAGTCTACAGTAATAATCCAAGAAACATCGTTCAACTCAAGGAGAATATCCGTGGTGAAATGGCAGCCATTACACCAGTATTACTGAAGAAAGTTTTCAATAATTTTCGTTTGCGGTTAGAGGAGTGCCGTCGTCGAGAGGGTCACCATTCATGTCATTTTTAAAAAATAAACTCCATTTATTACTCTACAATGCCTTAGATTTGTTTTAACCATACCTTTTGTATTTATTTCTTAATCTTTGTTTTAAATATGCACGTTCTGTTGCGCCATCTGTATTCTGTAAATGAGCTGTGAGGGAGAGTCACTTATGTTACTTTAATTTTTCAAACTGCAGTAATTTTAATTTGACCCATATATTCTTAGGATCGTACATTTCGTTTGGTTTGCATTCAAATATCGTTAGTAAGAACAAATGGTTCTGCATAACCTTTTTGATTTAATAAAGAATTGAATAAAATGAAATACCATTTTATTTGACAAGAACAAAATTGTTCAAATTGACTCGCTTCTTAATGTTTTTCAATTTAACTGCTTAAGAGGAGGAAGTGCATAATTTGTTTTCATTGGACTATACTTTGTGTGTGTACCGTCGGTGTAATATTTTTTCAAAAATATAATCCTGCGGGTGGTTTGGAAATTTGGTCTGCATTGCTTATATTTGGACAGTGTTGGCGTTTTATCACACATCCACTTGTATACTACAGTTGTCTTTGTAAAACTCATCCTGCAGGCCGGAGAGTATTTTGAAGCAATCTTTCCAATTCAGCACTAATTCAGTGACTTCTATCGATGAAAGCAAAATGCTCAACAATAAATGCTTGAGCTTACATATACAGGGTGTACGTTGTTTGTTCATAATTTTTGATTAAATGGAAGAGAACACATCTTATATTGACAAATGTTTTATTTAATGTCGGCAATTACGTATGGAATACGATATCAGATAAATGTCCGCCTCTGTTAGCCTCACAAATTCGAGCCCTTTTGAGCATATTTTTCATTACATTCTCACACATTTCACGCAGTAATTCATTAATTTCGTCACGAATATTTTGTTTGAGTTGCTCAAGCGTTTCTGGTTTGTTTGCATAAAAATTGCCTTTTCAGATGTCTCCACAAAAAGAAGTCCAGAGCAGTCAAATCAGGCGACCGTGGAGGCCAATCAACATCACCATTTCTTAAAATAACTTGTTGTGGAAAGAGGTCTCGCACCAATTCCATTGTAATCCTGGCTGTATTCGATGTGGCACCGACTTGTTGATCAAACATGTCATGTTGATCGACATGTCAAGCAAACCCAAAGTATGCAGTTATGGCGTTTAAAAATTTTCAATCATATCACGATATTGCTCCCCATTGACAGTTACCGTTACGCTGTTTTCAGTTTCAAAGAAGTAAGGTCCAATGATTCCTCCTGACCAAATTGCACACCAGACTGCCACTTTTAATGGATGCAAAGGTGACTGATGTATAAAGGTGAAGGTTTTCCATCCCCCAGAACCGACTATTCTGTTTATTCACATATTCACATTCAAATGAAAATGTGCCTCGTCACTCTTTATGAGTTTTTCATGGAAATCGGGGTTGTCATGGGCGAGCTGTAACATACTATTGGCATATGTACGGCGGCGTAAATGGTCTTGTGGAAGAAGCTCTTATATCAACTGAATCTTAAATGGAAACAAATGCACATCCTTGTACAAAATTGTGGCCAAAGTTTTTCTTTGAAGGCCAAGCTCCTTAGCTCGGCGTCGAATTGAGGTTGATGGATTCAGCAGCAGTAATATTTTCAGCCGATCTTGCAGAACGTTAGGATCCATGCTTGACCCTATCAGCTACAGACCCTCATTCTTCGAAATCATTGACTACACGATAAATAGTGCGTCTTGTTAGCACGTTGTTTCTCCCAAAAATTTCACGTAACTTTCTCACCGTCACAGTGATCGATGATTGATTTTGATAAAATGTTTTATCGATTAAATCACGTTGGTTTATTGAATATTTTCCATAATAAATTTGCTACGTCTCCACTTCAAGACTAATATTTACCAAATTGGCGGCAAAACAAAGTAGTATAGTAGTAGTATTTCCGACGGACACCCTGTACTTATACAAATCTGTGTAAGACGTAAAGCTCAATCCTTATTTATTTCTATTGTATTTCCAATAGAAACGCATAGATCAACACATAGATTTAAACTACCCTAATGGTGTCTAAAATGAGTACCTCAAAAAAAAATCTATTTTAAATTCAGAAACATTTAAAATAAAATTTGAAATTTTTATAAATACTTTGCAACCTGCAAGAAAACGTACATTTACATACAACAGATATTTAATTTAAAATATTTTAATATCTATACATTTAAAATTGCTTAGCAACATGTCAAACGTAATTACATTAGTTCTCAAATTACCTCTTTAGAGATACGTTTCTCTAAAATGTTTGCTTCAACTGAATCATATACTTGAAGCAGCTGGACATCTTGCTAAAGTGATAAATGGAATTTGGCTTAATATTCTTTGGTTCATGTCTTCCTTTTTGTAATCAGCAACGCAAGTAAATTTCTCCAAACCGACATTTTTACATACAAAAATATATAACAAAAATATAATATAATTCATTTAGTCAGAATTTAGGTGGATAAATAATACAAGGCTAACATAAGCAAAAGATGAATACTATTGCCCAGCAAAAATAAATGGAGTCATTCAAACAGAATCAAATTTTCATCATCTCTATAAATGCAATCCATGCATATATATCACTTCCAACGAATCGGCACTGAACCACTACCAAAAACGCCGAAAAATTGGTCTTATTTTCATTTATGATTCATAACAATTAAAGCAAAGAGTGTTCCTATGAAGTGCAGCAAAAACCACTTTTAAAGAACATAATATGATCCAAAGATGTAATATTTGACGGCCTGCGTAAAGAAGCTCTTTTTAAAGCTTTTATTTAACCTCCTTTTTTTATATTTGTAAAACTACACGTAGTCAGATATTAAATGAAGTATATAGGTAGGCATATAACATAGCATACTGTAGACTGCATTCCATGACACAGAGTGTATAAACTTCGACCGTACGAAATGTTAGATGTCCTTTTAATTCAGTGCATGTCAGTCCGGTTTATTATAGAAAGTCCTATAGTAAACAGCATTGGCAAAAGTGTCACCGGAGGTAAAAACAACATCACGTCTTACCATTAAAAAATAATATATTCGAACTTCCCATTGTTATGAGCTTCAAATCGTATGCCACAAAACAGTTATAAATCTACACATTTGCGCAGTATTAACATCTCTATTGTTCATATATTTTCCTTACGTATTTTCGCCTGAAGCTTCATAGTCAATCAATCAATCAAAGCTGTTTCTGCTTGGCTACAGTCAAATGTATCGAATTGTATCGAAATTTAGCCGCCACCAGTCCAAATTTGAATTGGCGGTTTCTGACCAAACAAAAATTAGCCACTTAGGCGAAAATGTTCGATTGGTCTGGATCTCTGAACTGCGATTCTATTATGCTATGAAACTTTGCTATTTTCGATGTGCATTACGATGCACTACTTAAGGCATTAAATTTTGACCAGCAACATGTACATACTTAATAAATTCAAAAAAGAACCGGAAATACCAAATGCTTTGCCAATAACACCAGAATATGACTTTGGTTTTAAACATAACTTTGGCTTTACCAACCATTCTGTCATTTGATAACAAATGCAAAACCTCGGAACTTTGTTTTAAATGAATAAAGGACATATTTTCATTAGATTTTTGCCAACTTTTAGTTTTCCCAATTGTTTTTTTTTTCTTTATGAAGTTTCGTGTTGATCTAAATCATTGGTGGCACACAGCATGATATCGGTTGATATGCCATTTCACAGCGACTCTAAATTATGTACGCAGCGCTTTTTTTCGCTCATTTCAAAACTTCAACAAAGTTTAAAAAAAAGGCGGTTACACACACGCCACTCCACTGTATACTATTAATGATAAGTTGCACGATTCTCATATTTTCCGAAATAAACCACAGAAAACTAAATCCGCCACACATGCATGAAATGCTAAGGTGGGGTGCATACGAGTATGAATCGATGTATATGTGTTTATATGTACATATGTATTTTATAGTGTACGTACATAGAGCAGATTATGTTTCGGGTAATGACGATGACAGTGGCTATGGCGATGATTTTCATTTCGAACTGATATGTGAAATTTTATATGAATTTAAAGCAAATACTACATTAAGCAATATATATATATATGAGTGTTGTTATTAGAGACGCATTTTCACACTAGTGATTAAAATAATACGTACAAATTCTGTATAAAAGTACCGAATATTGGCCAATAGAATGCAAAATATTTATATCCATTCAAAATATATTTTATCCTCTTCAAAGAAGGTTTTTCCCAAGTGAACACACTTATGATAATGAATAATCCAATCATCAAAATATGTTTTAACCGCATTTTCGAGAAAAGGCTTCAATTATCGCCGATAATTTACCATTATTTCTTCTATTGATTGGAACCTGGTGTCTCGAAGTGGTATTTTGCTCTTTGGAAAAAGAAAAAGCCAGACGATGCCACATCAGGTAAATGCAGTGATTGTTCGATTGTTATATATTTGATGAATTTCTCACAGTAATTTTGTGAGATGGTACGTTATAGTGGTACAAAATCCATGCGGTTTTTCCCACAAAAAATGGATTTTTTCGAAAAATTGTCCCTTTCATATGCCGAAGACAAATTAGATCCACGTCTCCGCCTGATTTTGTGGGAAGAATCCAAATCCAACCAACAGAAAACAGTCAACGTTAACTGGACGTGGGGTTTTCGGCTTCAATTCGGTTGGAGGCCGTCATTTCGAAGTTTGTTGGCGGATTTGCAGGTCTAACTCTTAAACTTGGGTTTCAATTCAAATTGTAATGTGTTGAGTTGGAATTGACTCCATCAAGTACTTTTTCAGCTACCTTTACGCAGTTGAGTTTTTAAAGAAAGTGCAGGCCTTTCGGAACTATTCAAGCGGCAAAGTGTTTCATAACCAAACAATCGTGTTAACTGGTAGGAATTGATTCATGAGTCATAGGAAGTTCAGCATCTATCTGTCTCAAACTCAAGTGTGGATTTTTATACTTTCAACCAGAGGAAGGAATATGTATATCAATTAATAGGGTAAAAACGTAACACCCAGAAGGAGGCTTTTTAAGTACTAAATATCTTTTGACCAGATTTTGTTTCATATCTTTTTAAGTCAATTCATAGTCCGTCTGTCACATTTTGCCGAAAAATGCAACTTAATATAATTGACGAATGTTTAAGTTTCTGCAGCACACGAATTTGAATTCACAGAGAACAATTTTACTTCAACAAATCGATCAATATCAAGGGAGATGACCGAGCTGCAATCCATTTTTATTTTCAGAATTAAGTTTGACAAACGTATCACGTGCATCAAATGTAACCGAATTTAGCGTAACTGGTTAAAAGGCATGACTCTAAGAATATATGCATTAAATCGTTAATTTATACGGGAAGTACTAAAAGGTTAATAAGTCTGTCTGTCCAAATTTTGTCAGGCATTATAAGGGAGCATTATTGGCACAAATATATATCGCCACAGATTACGGAATAGAAGTTACGCGTGGAAAAGATTAATTTCGGGCAATCAATCAATTGTGATAATTTAACGTGGGTCTCGCTTTAGAAGCGTTACTCAAGGTGTGCCATCCCAAATGGGAATGGTTTTTTATTTGCATTTACGACAGTCGGCGCCCCTTTGGTTAATCCAGACTAATCCCGGAAGGATTTGTCGAAGTACCTTTGAGATTAGTAGCATATCTCCTTGAAAAATTTCCTCATGGCTTGCTTCCTCTCTCAGCTCAAGTACCTTTAAAGTCACTGGTATGAAGTAAATTTCGTCCCCGTAAGGAGTGAGGCCTATCTAGACACCTCAACCTAATCAGAGAATAGAGCACGTCACCAGAAAAGAAAACCCTCTGGCCAGGGTTTAGCAGACAAAAATGTCTCCAGTTTCGCTACATCATACCTCGCACGGAACTGGCTGTCCATCGTATACGTTTGCATGAAACGCAGACATGCACCTGCAACAGGTCGCAGCTACAAGCCCTTATACTATGCAAGCCCATACAGAAAAGGGGTATGCTACTACAACACACATTTAAAGGGGCGTGCTTCAGCCAGCCTGTTTGTTGAAGACAACATATCCGCCACCTCCCAATTGTCCCCAACGTCACAATCCCTAATCCATCCAAGTCCCTAATATCGTCATATCACATGAAACTTACGAGTCCTTCTATCTGACGCCCGCAGTCAAAAAAACTATCGTCCAGACCCCTTTTGAACAGAAACTCGTTCATAGAACCAAGCCCTGTAAATATGAAGCCCAGACTCAATTTAAAATCAAAGTCAGGATTTCCACCGACGAAGCAAACGTCCCGCACGAAAGCGTATGTGGCTCTAACCTTGTGCGACTGATGCCATCCGGATTGCCATCTCGTTGTCACACATTCCCCTACAACTGTTCTATTTTGTGTCCTGCTTAGTAGAGGTGTGCAAAACGGTGATTTGCCAATCACAGTGAAAACTGTGATTGCGATTTGTCAATCACAGTGATTATAAACGGTGATTGAAACTGCGATTTCTAGCGTAAAGCGCTCAAACCTTGAAGGAGAACAAAACAAATGTACTGCAAACAGAAACAACTAAAAATTACGGTTGATGACTTTGCCGAACAATTTTTTAAATAAGTATGAACGAAGTAACAGAAAAATATTAAGTAGCACAGAAAACAATTTATGTATTTTTCAATTAAACAATAAAATAACAAAAACAACAATTCATGTAACTTAACGGAAAAACCTGTCGCTGTGTTTGGTATAAAACTGCAGTTTATACATTTATACATGTATATACCTACAAAAACATGCAACGCCGTCTGCGACAAACACATTTTCGAGCAACTACCATAGCCATACCTGTGTTGTTAAAAAGAGCAATCACAATATAAAGCGCACCCTGTGATTCAGTCACAATAAGAATAAGAAGTAGTGCAAAGAGCAATCGCAGCGATTCACTGCGAATACTGTGATTTTCCAATCAGATTGCCAAAGCAGATTGCTCTTTTAACAGAGTTGCATCGGTCTAGTAGAAAATAGAGCAATCGCAGTGATTTGCTATTTTCAATCACAGTGACCAACAGTGACTTTGCAATCACAGTGAAAAAAGAACAGTCTGCTCTTTTTTGCACACCACTACTGCTTACATTTTCTATGGCCTCTATATCCCTTACAAGATATATCAGCATACCGAGCATCCTCTTTTCGCCCTGAAATCAACTGTTCGACGCGGAACTTCCAAATCAAGAGGGACAGCTCCCATCAAAACCTGCAGGGCATCCGTGGAAGCTGTTCTACACACAGGCATACAAGCAAGCAGTATTACCCGCTGGCATGACTGTATCAAATGACATCCCACATAGGTCATAACTGCCTTATACCATACCGACGACTTATATGTTGCACAAGCAACAAATTAGCCATGACCCTAATCTGTTCGCAAAATGCGCCTCACCATGCCAACGGCACACGTCAGCTGCCTACCCAATTCCCTAATAATAGGGATGAAATTCATCCTCTCTAAATACCTAACTTCCGTCACGTATCGTATGCTACTTCAAGCATAAAGATTACCTTTCAGCAACATTGCGATTAATTTCAGACAATCAAATGTGTAGATTTTACATGAGTCTCGCTGTGAAAGCCTTACCCATGGTGTGCCATCACACAGGTGCTGTTTTCCATCATTTTTTTCTTGGTTATATGTTCTTTCTTTCTTCTGGCGACAGCAAGCGCCCCTTTGGGGTACTCAAACTAATCCCGAAGGATTAGCCAAACTACCAGAGATTGGAAGTAGGTCCCTTGGAAAAGCTTCCTCACGTCCCACTCCCTCACTCGGCCAAAGTACCTTTGTAGTCACTTGGTATGAAGTGAGCTACCTCCCAGGAGTTGAGGTATCTAGGAAGACCTCGAATAGATATGAACAGCGTTTTCTAAGCTAATGCCTTCCTTCACCAACGCAACCTGAAGCAACGCAAAAGCACTGAAAACATTTGTTCGAGCAACCACAACCAGCACGATGCTCCCACTAGGGGTCCAACACCATCGACCAGGAAGGAACAATGTTCCTTGGGCACCTGGTCACCTGTGCTACCAGAAGAGAAGAACCCTCTGGTCTCGGCTTCGCAGACAAGCTACTCCAGTTTTGCTTTATCATACCTCGCATGGAATCCATAATCTACGGCATAGATTTTCAATGTCCGAGGAGAGAATATCAACACAGCAAAGTACACCATGCTCCTATCATAGTTCATTAACCAGATCTCTCTGGTCATACAACTATATTAACGGAAAAGATAATTCTTCTGTTACCTCCCGACGGCTTCTCTATAACCGCACCTGTTGCCAGGATGTGTCTTGTTTAACTATGACTCTCCCCTTTACTTGGTTTTCGAAAAACGAATTCCAAGATCAGTTTGATATCATATTATAGGTGAATCCCAAGACATAATCCACCTTTTCCTAGGGCGCCTGGCACAAGGTCACACTATTTTGTTTTTGTACGCAAGCATCATACCCTTTGCCTGCTTAATTACAGGATCGGGTAGAGAGGCTTGCGCTTTAGGGATAAGCGGTACAAAGCATCCTAGGAAACACCCGCCTACATACTTAATTTCAGACAATCGTTCAATTTGTATAGATCAAAGTGAAGACGTGGATCTATTCAGCCCTTTACAATTTCCGGCTACGATAGGCGGTGTGTAACAGCCACTCCGATAGACGGATATAAAAAGTTATAAAGCAAATGACATTTTTAAGTAAGATCTAATATTAGGTTCGAAACTCATTCTGTAGTGATCGAAATATTTACATTTATTTGCCTTTAGCTCTTGTATAGATTAGAAAAAATTGTTAAAGGGAAATACTTGTCATTCGAAAAAATTTCCAAGTGATATAGTATTTCACTGTTATGAAAACTCCCACTCTCTAGCAGAAATCTCTAGATATGTATTTGAAAACAAATTTCGCAAATGCAATCTCAACGTTTCTTTATTTGAAGACTTCTTATTTTGACAACTAAGCTATCGAATTTTGTACAGAAGTTTTTGGATAATTTTCCTACTGGTCTCCCATTTACCGGTGTTTAAAAATTTTCGAATATTATTTGTACTTTGATACAAACCATTCTTTTGGGTTTCGGAAAATAAAGATTGCAGTGAATTTTTTTTATATTACTTTTATTTGAAATGCATGTATTCTTTAGGAAAAGCTTGACATTGACATTGTACATTGATGTGCATGTTGAAATTTGGTTTTATAAAAATAGTCTAATCTAATCATAAATGATTTTCTATATAGGACAGGCCGATGTTGAAATGGAATAAAACAAGCTGTGTATTGTTTATTAAGGAGTGTTCTTTTTTTCTTATATAGAATACTTACGTGCTGAATATAAGTCCTTCAAATATTCTCCGCGGCTTTGCTTGGATCCAATTTTCAATGACTCTATCTAATAGGTGCGATTGAATCAGTAGTGATTGAATGATCGCATTTTAATGGATTACTTTAATAGTTATTTTAGCCAAAATAGTTATTAGTACAAAACCTGTTAATCTATATTTGTATGTACTATTTTGATCATATATGTGCAAGTACATGTATATAATGTGCTCTGCAAATAAATGTTAATAGTATATGTGTGTGTACATATTTCATGGTTATGGATGTCATTGGGCCGAAGAGCTAAGGCGCCAAAAGTTTATGAATTTTGGCAATTGTGTCTTTTTTAGCTCCACTATTCTAGTGGCATACAATTATGAAACTGCGGAAACGGATATGCTATAGAACTGAAGAGAAACGGGCATTTTATTGCCATATATCCATATATGAAGGGATAGGCAAATAAATTGTCGGTCTTGGAGTGAAAAATCAAATATCAAATATCATGCTGTATGACATGGAACAAATAATGCGCTATAATTTTACATGTCAGGCTTGTTTGCTAGTCTACCAATCATTACATGACTATGTATGGGTACTTTACGGGGCGAGAGAAAGGGCCTACAGTTGGCAGTTAAGATAGAATAAGAATTTTTCATAACTATACATGTTTCTTAGAAATTTACAAAATGACATTTTAAGTTTTACGTGCATTGCAACTTTAAATATTATTGACGATGGTATTCAGTAAGGAAATCCTTTAATTTAGATTAAAGTGTATTGAGATATAACATTTGTGTGTATAATTGTTGCCTTAACCATAATTATTTCGTCTTTATGTTATGTACTCTGTTTTCACAACTTTCATCGTGACTTGCGTATCTGTATAATAATGCTTGGAATTCAATACAACATTGCTTAACAACAGCCAATAACACCATTATAAATGCTTGCTTTCGAAACTGTCAAAATTGAAACATATAATGATTTTGCTTAGATATATTTTACTTTAATCTGCTGGCTGTTTGTAGCTGTTTTACCATTTTATGCTATGGTTTCGATGAAACTTTTATTTCATTATAATTCTTCGACCTTGCAATTATGTACAAAAGACGATGTCATTTAAATGAGTGCATCTGTATTGGACTACTCCTTTTTAAGGTAGTTTCCACACATTTTGGGAGGTAGCTTGACGAATGTTGGGGATTATCCGTGTAAACACCATCTTTAACATAGCCCTACAAAAAAGTCTAATGGCGTCAAATCGATCATGATCTTGGTAAACATTGACGTCGTAAAAACGTGAAACTACGTTTTCTGGAAACTTCTCAGGCAATAAAGCCAAAATAGGTTGCATTGTGTTGCTCGTGGCACTATCCTCTCTCTTCAATTTCAGGCCATAGCGCTCTAAATTGTATGTTGGATCATATGCCACACTTTCACTAACAGAAGCGATATTTTCGGCAGAACGAACATTGCGATAATGCACAGGCCTGACCACACCTGTAACGCTTCCAGTCCCTTCAAATTTCTTCATAATCTTGCCAATTCTTTACATAGTAGATCGATTATGATGACCATAATTACCCCGTTTGAATCACCTTATTTTTAGTAACTTTTAACTATTTTTATGCGTTCATCGTTAACAACCGTAATGACAAATTTTCTCTAAATAAATAACGCTCCCAATGACAGGTATTTAACAACTGACTGCCTTTCTAGACAGGCGGTTGGAAAACCACTAATTTGATAACCCTGTATTATTACCAGTGTTCATTGAAATAACTTTAGGCTTAACCACCGGCCCCGATGCTGTAATATTTAAATCAGCACAAAAATTTTAGTTAAGTTAATTGATTAAATATAGGAGAGCGGTCCCAAAACTCCAACGAAGACACAAAAAAGTTGAGAAAATTTTTATTTATTTTTTAACAAATTCTCCTTTTAGCTCGCTACACTTTTCCAGTGATAGCTTCTATAACGTGTGTATAGTAAGAACTGCCAAACTCCTTAAATAGCCATCTCCAATTCTTCATTGCTGGCAAATCTTATGCAACAGAGCCATATTTTCAAGTTTGGAAATAGAAAATAGTCCGAGGGAGGTAAATTTGGCGAATAAGACGCGTGATGTAGCAATTCGAGCTTCAATTTATTAATTTTGGAAATCGCAATAGTGGATGTGTGGACTGGAGCGTTGTATTAATGAAACAACACTTTCCTTTACGCCAAATGCCACCTATTTCCAATAATTTCATCACCAAAATCCTGCAATAAATTAGCATAATGTTCATTTTTCCTTTCTGCAGATAACCAATAAATATAATCAAATGAGCATACCAAAAAATAAACGTCCGGTCCTTGCCTACGTCTTTGGACGCGATTCTCCCATTCCAGTCAACTGCTTTGACTGTTCCTTTGTCTCAGGTGTAAAGTGGTGGACACATATCTCACCCATGGTTATAAGTCGACGAAAAATTTTGGCTTTATTGGGGTGAAACATCGCCAAACAGTCTACTGAGTCATTTTCACGATTCTGTTTTTGCTATACAAATTTTTGTTTGAAGCTAATAATTAATATGGCTTTCTAATACAGGGTGGCGCAATAGAACGTGCACTTTTAAAAACAGATTAAAAAATAAATACAAAAGGTATGGTTAAAATAAATCTAAGGCATTGTAGAGTAATAAATGGAGTTTATTTTTTAAAAATAACATCATCTAAATGGTGACCCTCTCTACGACGGCACTCCTCTAACCGCAAACGCAAATTATTGAAAACTTTCTTCAGTAATACTGGTGTAATGGCTGCCATGTCACCACGGATATTCTCCTTGAGCTGAACGTTGTTTCTTGGATTATTACTGTAGACTTTGTGTTTGAGGTATCCCCACAAAAAAAGTCAAGAGGCGTTAAGTCTGGACTACGTGGGGGCCATGGGATATCACCTCTTTTCGAAATCAGTATGTCAGGGAACATCTGCTTCACCACCGCCATGGAGTCATCTGATGTGTGACAGGTAGCTCCATCTTGTTGGAACCAAATTCTGGAATTCACTATCCTTGAACTTTCAATTTCTGGAGCCAAACATCCGTCCAACATCTCAACATAGCGTTCCGTATTAACCGTGACGTTTTGGCCCCGCGCATTTTCGAAGAAAAAAGGGCCAATTATTCCTCTGCCAGAGATTGCTGCCCATACTGTCACTTTAGGACTATGCAATGGTTTCTGGTGTTTGATTTTGGGATTTTCACTGTTCCAGTAACAACAATTTTGACGGTTTACGAACCCATTCATAAGGAAATGAGCCTCGTCCGAGAAAAGGATATTGTCAAAATTGGAAAATCGATTAAGCATTTCATTAGCAAATGCGAGCCTTGCTATGAAGTCAGACTCTTTCAATTCTTGTGTTAATTGCAGCTTATATGGATGCAGTTTAAGATCCAATGTTAAAATTCGTTGCAAACTTCGTCGCGATAATTGTAAGACAGACGTTCTCTTGCGAGTCGACATTTGTGGATTTCCTTGTACTGACTCCATAACTCCCTCAACATTGTCTTCGGTCCTAGATGTTCTTGGGCGACCATTTGCTTGTGGTTTAACTGTTGAACCGGTCTCTTCAAAACGCTTTACCCATATTTTAATAAAATTAGCACTCGGAGCTTCACTAATTCGCCGTAGTCCATATTCAGCGCGATATAGTCGCCCAGTAGCAATACATGAACGAAAGTTGTCGTAAAATGCGGGCACGCAAAATGCGCGACGCTTCCCGTCGAAGTGATTCATAGCGACTAAAACTCCATGAGCCCGCCAACCCAACGATGTAGGCGCCCCCCAGGCCGCGCCTTTTCTACCCCGCAAAAGAAAATTATGCAATATGCACGTTCTATTGCCCCACCCTGTATATCAAATTAGTAGAGATTATTGGTGAAAACTGAGCAGAAATTCTAAGCTTCGCAAAGATAAACTAGTACGGAAATTTCAATCAGGTGAACTGACTTGTAATGTTCTTTCATCTGAGTTCCTCTTGTGTTGCAGCAAAAATAATTTGAATCAAAGTACAAAATAAGAAGTAAAAATGTAACTTTCTGAAGTCCTCCGGTTGGGAAATGTAGAAGAATCACCGATTTCTTTGCTACATCGGCTAATCTGTATGTACGAAACTCTAATAAGCGTGCCAGAGCAATCTATTCAAATTATTGCCGCCAATCGTTCAATGAAACTTTATAAAACTTAACAATGATTAAAATTTCGCCAGCAGTTCAGTAAATACAAATTTTTAAAATATTCATATTTACAATGTAACAAATTCAAAAAAAAAAAAAAAAAAAAAAACAAGTCAACACTAGAAAATTAAAACTCGCTGACTGCAAAGACTAGAATTTTTATCTATTTCGTTGCCTTGTAAAACTCCAGAAATCCCGAATATGCAACCACGGACTTTCTAGTTTTTATTGCTTTTGATGGACTGCTTCAATTCAGTCAAATTCCTTGGTTTCGTTTTGTATAAAACAAAGTCTGATACAGTCATGTCAATCAGGTGACCTTGGCAACCAGCGGAAATTGGAGTTTCTGGATACTAATTTGTTTAGGGAATTTTCGGTCTGGCTATGTGTGTAGTTGCCCCATCTTGCTGGAACCAAAATGTTGTTGAAATGAATACGTCTTCGGCGTAGTTCTGAGTAAAATAAATGCTTCAACATCTTAATGTAACGGTCCCCCTTGACAGTTATTGTTACCCCCAATATGTAGGACAGCTCACCTAACTTAAATTTCTATGCCGGTTGTTTACATTTAAATCCCAGTCCATTCATTGGGTCGTGAGATCTAGAATTGTATTACCTTTTTGAGCCATTTACAAATTCCCAAAAATTTCGCCTATTTGGAGAGTGCCATCATCATAGCGATATCATAAAAAAACTCTTTGTGAAAATATTCAAAATATTTATTACAAACATAAATTGTTTTCATATAACCTCAACTGAGCCTAAAAAAAAATCAGTTTAAACGTTAAGTCATAAATTGTAGGTCAGGAATTTCCAGCCACACTTGGCCCAATACAATAATAAGCGCCAATGTTATCATGAACATTTTCAAAGGCATTTGTGATATTCTATATGAAACACGTTCATACTGCATACGTACAGCTCCTCCCCATGCAATGGAATTATTTTCCAAACAAAACATACATACTCTATGTCCTCTTTCTTGGGTATACGTGTGTGTATGTGTAGTTGGGATGTAACCGCACAAGACAAATGCATTAAACAAAACAAATACAAGACCCGTGTAAATGTTGATAAAGTAAACATTCCAAGCGTATTATAAATCTATCTGTGCACCGCTCGCATATTTGCCGTATGTTGCTGAACCCGTTCGTAGGATCAGATGTCCTTAACATTTGTATGCCAATGTGATTATGTATAGCGGGCTATGTGTACGAATATTTATATGTGTTTGAATGTAGGAATTACGGCTCGGTTTGAATTCGCTTAATATCAATAAAGGAAAGAATTTATTGCGCACAAAAAGCCTTTGTTAATAACTTGAACAATTCGCGCTTAAATTTGTGACCTTGGACGGTTTTATTGGCTAGAACTCATCACACACATTCACACATTGTTGCAGATGCAGTACTGCGAATAACGTGATTAAGTAGCTCAAGAACTGCTAAATCCTTATAATATATATAGGATATACGTATGGCATCACCATGGGATATAGGAAAACGAACTGTAATCAAAGGTCGTCCGGGGTAAAGATCATGTTACGAATTCTTGGTCAAATCTAATCGGTCCTCATATTCCTCAGTTTATATAAGAGCCAAAATATTCGGTTCACATCGTGCGAATTCAAAAAAATATTAAATGGAAATTTATTTTTTTCAGTTTTCGTCAAGTTTAACCCAACTAGTGTGTTACACTCTATGAGTCTTTCGAAGGTTCCATAACATAAAGCCTCAACAAATAAGGCTTTAACTTGAAAATTAAATATATCTCAATGAACGGAACGTAATTTCAATTTTCAAAAACCAAATGATTTTGATTTTTTGATTCACAAGTAAAACAATACCTATTTTTCAAAGTAAATTGTATTAAGTGTTTTAGTTCATTAATAAAATTAAAATTCAAAATATTCGTTATTTTCAATTTTTTCAAAAAGTATAAATAAATACTTTTATACTCATCAATAACTATCTTGCCCCCTTCAAAGTAATCCCCTTCAGATATAATACACTTATGCTACCGTTCTTGTCAATCCTTGAAACAGTTCTGAAACGCGCTTTTTGGTATTGCCAACAGCTCCTGTTTCGATTTTTCTTTTATCTCCCCAATCGTAGCAAAACGCTTTCCTTTCATCGGCGTCTTCAATTTTGGGAAGAGGAAAAAGTCAGCGAGGGCCAAGTCCGGTGAATACGGCGGTTGAGGCTTGCTTGCGGTTTTGTTTTTGGCCAAAAACTCACGCACAAGCATCGATGTGTGAGCTGGTGCGTTATCATGGTGCAAAGTCCATGAATGGGTTTTCCGCAATTCTGTGCGTTTCTGACGAATTGTTTCGCGCAAACGGCGCATAACTTCAAGGTAGTTTCTTTATTGACGGTACGACCTAGTGGCAAGAATTCATGATGCATCATGCCTTTGCAATCGAAGAAAACAGTGAGCAAAACCTTCACATTTGACCGAACTTGACGTGCTTTTTTCGGTCTTGGCAATGGAAAACCCTCAAATCATTCATCAGTCACTTTTGCATCCATTCAAAATGACAGTCTGGTGTGCAATTTCGTCAGGAGGAATCATTGGACCTTACTCCTTTGAAACTGAAAACGGCGTAATGGTAAATGTCAATGGGGATATGATATGATATGATATGAATGATATGATTGAAAACTTTTTAACGCCACAACTGCATGCTTTGGGTTTGAATAACATGTGATATCAACAAGACGGTGCCACATCGCATACAGTCAGGATTACAATGGAATTACTGCGAGAACTCTTTCCACAACAAGTTATTTCAAGAAATGGTGATGTTGATTGGCCTCCACGGTCACCTGATTTGACTGCTCCGGACTTCATTTTGTGGGGATATCTAAAAAGCAAGGTTTATGAAAACAAACCAGAAACGCATGAGCAACTCAAACAAAATATTCGTGATGAAATTAATGAAATACTGCGTGAGGTGAGTGAGAATGTAATGTAAATTGTGCTGAAAAGAGCTCACATTTGTGAGGCTAAAACATTTATCAATATAAGATCCATTCTCTTTCATTCAATCAAAAATTATAAACAACCAAAGTAGTATACCTTCCCGACGGACACCCGTTACAATGTCATTTAAATCACAGCATTTGGATTGGTTGCGGCAGTGGATCCTTTGGAGCTAGTTTACGGAAAAATACGGCGAAAGGACACCTCCAGACCATAATGCGCACCAAACAGTCACTTTTGCTGACTGCAATGGCTTTTCCACTATCACATCTGGGACGATTTTGCTTGTCGACGTAATCACCGACTGAGAAAAAAGCTTCATCTCAGAAGAAAATTTTGTGCGATTGAAAGCCCACTTTTGAATCATCACTTTTGTAGTAAGTTTTAACTATTTTTACGCGTTCTTCGGTTATTAAACGATCCATATTCGTAGATGGCAAACCTTTTACTAAATAAATAACACTTCAGATGACAGGTATTGAACAGCTAGCAGTCTTGTCAGATTGTACTTGTATGCTACTGTAGATATTAACTTTTGTCTGTTGGTTTATTGTCGTACAGTTGGAATAATGATTATGCTATGTTTAAGGTGGTTTAAGCTGCTACATAAAGGTGATTGTGCTGTTAGGCGTACATGTTCTCAAAATTTTAACAGAATCTAAGACCTCTAAGAGGTCCCCGGTGAATAATTAGTTAGGAACACATAATCAACGACAAATTGTTATCTAAAACAACTGGCAAAGGTTGTCTCTTTCAGAATGTTATAAGTGAGCCTATAAGCGTTCATTCACTAGCTGAAGTACAGACACTTTGTAGCTGAACGCAAAACCGTAACCATCCATAACAGTCGTCAACAATAATTACACATACCACCAGTTGTGGGAATATACTCGTATTTATGTATGGAAAGGCATTCATAATGTCGTCCATTAATAAGAAGAATAAAAGCATGTGATTTGCGGTAAATTCTCATGAAATCTCCTAAAACTTGGAGCCTAATATTTTGCCAAATCTTAGTCGGCGACTGCGAATATATTTTATCTACCAAAGTGACTGATTTTCCAAGATTAATTTTTTCCTTTAACTAGTTTATTGTCTGCAGAAATTTGGTTTTTGTCCATTGTTTGGATGCGTAATTCTTGGTAAAACCAAAAAAAAAACGCGCTCTCTCTAGCGATTTAAACCAAATAATCTTAGGTTTATATCTTCTACCTAATTACATGCAATTCAGTTAAATTGGATACACTTCAAAGATTTGTTGAGGTAGTCTGTAGGTATGAAAATGGATAACATTATCACGCCCCTTCTGGTATCTTCCACATAAATCAATTGATTTTCAGAAATTCGATTTCCTCCTGTATATCCTAATTCGAGACAGCAGAAATTTCAATTTTTGTTCAATGAATTGCTTTACAGTTTCCGGCAAAATTTTAGAAATGGTTCCATATATAGATTTATGTATTAAAATCAATTAAACTAAACATAGTATTGAGTATTAATTTAGAGCATTTGTGGAAAATAAACTAGCGATTTGCCGCGCACCTTCTGGCGATTTAAGCACTTGCAAATTGAAGTAGGATGAAGGTATATATATGGTTTTAAGGACATATTGCTTACATGTTTTATAACTCTGTAACATATTTGGGGTTTCAGGACCTTCGTATAAAGCGGGCATACCGTTTTCTGTTTGCTCTTTATCATAATAATTTGCTGGGCAGCTGTGGATACTTTTAATGTGAAAATATTTAAAAAGTGTTTATACTAGATATCTATATACAAATACAATTATATATATATATATATATATTATATATATATAATATCCGACAGGATATAGTTAAGCTGGATAGGCTCGTGTCAATAAAAACGTATATAATTTCAACCGAAATAAGGCATGTGAATTTTAAAACTGCCTTAACTTAATGTTGACGAAAATATTACAAATATTTTTTTTCCTCAAAATGAATGTTTTACTAAGTGTTATGAGAGTCAGTATACTCTGTGAAGTCCTTTTCTTTTTCGATGCAACTATCGGATGGTGCAATATCTGGAGAATATAGCGGATGGAGTAAAACTTCCCATTTCAGCGTTTTCAGGTAGGTTTTAACTTGCTCAGCCATATGAGACCGTACGTTGTCATGCTGAAGAATCTCATGACTCTTCGCGTATTCTGGACGTTTCTTGGGCAGAGCTCGGTTCAATCACATTAGTTGAAGTCGATACCGATTCTCAGTGATGGTTTCGCTTGGTTTCAACAGCTCGTAATAAACAATACCTACCTCGTACCACCAATTACAGAGCATAACCTTCGCCGTGCGAATATTCGGCCGAGGCGACGGCATAGAAGCATGACCGTTTAGCCACCATGACTTTGTTTTCTTTGGATTGCTGTAATGAATCCATTTTTTTCACCCGCTACAAGACGATAAAGAAACCCCTTCCTTTTTTGTCGCTGAACCCGTTGTTCACAGGCGACAAAAACGACGCTCAACGTCCCTTGGCTTCAACTCATAAGGAACCCAGGTTCCTTGTCTTTGTATTATACCCAATGCATGCAATCACTTGGAAATGGGTTGGGGGGTAACTCTTAATACTGAAGCAAGCTCTATCTGCGTTTGACATCGATCCCCATCAAACAATGCCGTGAATTCAGTGTCTTCGAAGGTTTTTCGTCTTTCTTCACGCGAACGGCCGCCAACATCAAAATCACCGTTTTTAAAGCCAAAGCCAATGCCGAAACTAATCTTGAAACGTAGTTTCACTTAAAGCAGCATCTTCGTAAACGTTTTGAAATTTTTGATGAACTTCAGCCGCTGCTTTCTTCGATTGAAAGAAGAAAACCAATACTTCCCGCATATGACATAATCAAAAGAATATGATGTCAAATAAAAATTACTATTGTGCCGAGGAGGTATGTTTACTATATGCCTAAGCTTGACTAATGATGTTTAGGTTACGGCAGATTCGACTACTACTTACAGCTGGCGCTATTTCCAATACGGAAATACCAGTGCAAGTAATGAAATGAGGGTGGAAAATAAGACTGCGTTTGGCCTCAAATAGGGCCTAGTTTTTAAAGCATACTACATCAAGTTTTATAAGTTTTACAAGTTTTATTTCCCGAAAAATTAAAGTTGTATTCCATCTGATGCGGCAAAAATCCATCATTCAGATGGAATCGTATAAAATACTGTGTGACTTTTAACCCAATATGCCTCAAGACTTTTTCAATCTATTGGACGATTTACGTCTAACTGGCTGACTGACATATAAAAACGATAACTGTCGTAAATTTTCAAGATTTTTTTTTTTAACGTAGCACAACCTAATAGCCGGAGATGATTTATAGTGATCAATTCCTTCTGGTTCCTTTTCATACAAGGCCTGTCCCAAAACTAGCCGACCAGACGCATACTCGTAGGTGGTGTCAGTATTTTGAAAAATTTTTTCGTTTTATTTTGCTGAAAAATGACAATCTAATAAAAACATGTTTTAAGTTTCGAGGCCACACGTTGTTTAATATTTTATTTGAGTCATCAAAAATAAACGGTCTCAGTGAATTTGTAAATATGGAAAAATTGGTCAATTGGCTACATAATTTAATACTTCCATTTGAAAAGTCTCAGTTTAACCAATATTAAAGCCGAGCTAGATTCTACTCTGAGAGAGTCTGCTCTGCGAACACCGTAGTGATCGACCAATTGAGGTGTCCACACCAGACACGGTTAAGAAAATCTACAAAATGGTGTTGGATGATCGTCGGCTGAAGGTGCGTGAGCTAGCTAACATGATACGCATTTCAAAAAGTGGTATAGTAGTATATTGATCAAACATATAAAGATGAGAAAAGTGTGCGTAAGATGGGTGCCGCGCTTGCTTTCAATAAAGCAAAAACAGCGCCGTGAAAAATTTTCAGTGGAGTATTTGACAATTTTTCACCGCAATAAAGCCGAATTTTTGAGTTGATATTATTCATGAGTGAGATATGGGGCCCACCACTTGATCCTGAGACAAAGGAACAATCAAAGCAGTGGACTGGAGAATTCAATCCAAAGAAGGTGGAGACGGTTTCATCTGCACGAAGTGCGTGTGTTTTTTTTTTTTTTTTTTTTGTTTGGATGCGCTTGAATTTTTTATGGATTATCTTCAGGAAGAAAAAAACCCTTCAACGGCGAATATTATGCTAATTTAATGCAGCTTTTAGGTAATGAAATTATGGAAAAAAGAAAGAAAGAAAGCGTTGTTCCACCAAGGCAATGCTCCATTTCACACATCCACTATTGCGATGGCCAAAATTAATGAATGAAAGTTCGAATTGTTTCGTCATGGACATTATTCGCCAGATTTTGCTACCTCGGACTATACGAACGAATTTTATGTTTCCGAATTTGAAAAAATAGCTCGGTGGCAAAATATTTGTCAACAATGAAGAGGTGGAGTCTGCGGTTGATGGCTATTTTAAGAAGTTTGACTGTTCTTACTATGAACATTGTATAGAAGCTTTTAAGTATCGCTGGAAAATATGTATCGAGCTAGAAGGGGATTATGTTGGAAAATAAATACAATTTTTTTTTTGTGTCTTCTTTGTTAGGTCGGCTAGTTTTGGGACCTCACTTTTGTGTCTGATCTGTTGTTGTGGGACTGGCCTCGTACGAATGCTTTGTTCTTCCACAGGCCATCAGACGGAAATCTCAACCAGCATGTTTCAAACAATATTTTCTTTTGCAAAGAAAATATGTAACATGAAAATTATTAACATCGCTCTAGTGATTATGCATGTGCGATACTAATTTAATTTTTATTATGTTAGTCTAGTTTTATCTCTTTTATAAATGTTATAAACGTTTGATATGCAAAACAAAATTAATCATAATTACGATGACACTCATCCCAGTTTTTTTATGTTTTTACTGAATTTTAATATTATTAATTTGAGCTTTGTTGTTGTTGTAGTTTTGTGAATGTGTCAAACGCAAGGAAACAAGTTGCCTTAATCAAGAGTTAGTCGCTATTACTTTGCTCCCAAGCCGACTGTTTTCTGTCCACCTACGTTCTGTGAGCCGCCCACGTCTGTCCAATTGCGCTCCTGTCAAATTTTAAGCATTGTCAGGTCTATGATATGTTAATCGTCAATTTACTCGTCAATTTACACGTTGAATACATAACAATTAATAAGCGCATTTACCATCCAGAATTTCTTACGATTAATTATCTCTAAGATCTTAAAGTCTCCTGACTTCTTACATCAACTGCTGAAGTAAAAAAAGCACTAGAATTAATTCCTGAAATTCTAAAAAAGTAAGATATAACCGCAAAAGTGACAGCATGCGCACTGGCATACATTTATCATATTATCTGTGCCTCGAGCGGTTGCATATGCGTTTATGTGACTGTGTGAGTGCATGTAATTGTGATGGGTTTCACAGGATTTCAACAATCGCGTGCGTGGGTACATAATGATACATACATGTATGTTTGTATATGTGTTAATGTAAGTGCGTATGCGTTACTTAGCTTACTTTTATTTTAGACCGTACACAAAATTGCTCTTATAAAAATTAATAAATTCAACTTTAGCTCCTGTTATTCTCACACCTATTAACATTCGGTTATGCATATAAGAGCTGTATGTATAGACTTACTTATATTTACATAGCTGGCTGTAATTTGAGTGTGGGTGTGTATGTGTGTGTGTATAGGCGTGAATTTTTAAGGAGGTTATTGTTGCCTTCCGTACATTTACTGTTTTAAGTAATAAACTTAATTGAAAATGTGAAAACGTGTTGAATATTTTTGAGTGACAACGTGCTGGAGTACAATCATAATAATAATTATAAGAATAATAACGCCGACGATAATAATCCCTAAAGTAATTAAGCAAATGTGTGTTACATGTTGTGTATGTTAGACCAATTTTTTTTTACCTTTTCTTTGTTCTCCAAGTGTCTTCTCGTTGACGGCGTTTATTCCCTTTTGCTCTTTCCATCAAAAAAAAAGGGAGTTTGACAAACCGACATTTATGTCTTTCACTGACATATAAAGAATAAAAACATATATTCAGCGAAAGGTGAAAGTTGTTCGTACTTAAACAAATAAAGGCGAATAAGCTATTCCATAGAATAGTATTTTGTCCCCATCACATTAAGTTGTATTACTTATTGCCGGCTTGTAATTATACGTGTAGGCGACATTACAAGAGTCTTAACAATAGAGGCGTTAAATTATTTTTTCCAAATGTAAATTGAATTAAGCTATCATGTTAACTTTACTCTAAAATGTGTGGTACAGGGTGGTTTAATACAAATAACATTTATACAGAAAAACTATGTCTCTTCAGTTAATCCCTGAAATAAGTGAAACACTATAACATTTGTAGTTTACTTTTCTCACATAGTAAACGCAATAATTTGTATACCATTAGGCGAAAGGAATAAAGAAATCGTACCGAGGTACCAAGTAGCTTTACCTCAAATGTGTTTCATGACTGCTCATGACTGCCTGGTTAGTACATACGATAACTGCGTTAAACCTTTGTAAAACTACTTAAAATTTGGCACGGCCTCAATTTTGGTATAACGTAGCCGGGGTTGCAAATCGGCTATATCAGCCCACCCATTCTGGTACCATTCATACAAATCCATTCATTTTCCAACGATAAATTGTTTCTCTATAATCCTAAATTCATTAAAAGCAGTAAGCTGAATTCTTGCCATTGCCTCGGTGTGTAATGCTTGTTAAAATTTGAAAGATCGATCGATTAAATACGCCTCTTCAGGCGAAATAACCCTCACGTTCTTGGCTTTATATTGTTTAGGCAGACGTACAGAATGCTGTCAATTTCATCATTATTTAGATAAATTTAGTTCGAAGAATGCAAATGAACCGCATTGACCCCTTATGCTACATGACATACGAAGGTCACACTTTACCAAACACACAGCCGGGCATCGCATAATCAACCTGAAAAATCGTGAACCGCATTTGATGAAAAGATAATTAGTTCTTCAAACGCTTCCTTCTGGGTGTAAAATTTTTGTTGTATCAAATGATATATAAATGGTGATCTTTTAATCGCAGTTTTTTTCAAAAATCGAGTAAAATACTCAAATTTTTATCATATATTAAAATTTTTTATTGGAATCGATAACTTGGTCTTTGCCATTAAATTTTTAAAGATAATTTCATGCATATGTTGTCCGCGGCTCCGTCTCAAAATGTCCATACGGAAGGTCCAATTTTTCGTCACTTTTTCGTGCATTTCGGCCCGTATTCCACGAATAACGCGTGTTATGTTACCCTGTAAGGCTTCAACAGTGTTCGGCTTGTCCACATAGACTAATGACTTGACATAACCCTACAAGAAATAATCAGGAGGGGTTAAATCGCAAGATCTTGGGGCCCACTCACAGGACCAAATCGAGAAATAAGCTGCTCACCAAATTCATCTCTCAACATATCCATTGTTTCATGAGCACTGTGGCATGTTGCACCGTCCTGATGAAACCACATGTCAACCATGATCCTGTGATTAAGCTGGCAAAGGGTATGATGCTTGCGTACAAAAACAAAGTAGTGTGTCCTTGTGCCAGGCGCCCTAGCAAGAGGTGGATTATGTCTTGGGATTCACCTATAATATGATATCAAACTGATCTTGGAACTCGTTTTTCGAAAACCAAGTAAAGGGGAGAGTCATAGTTAAACAAGACACATCCTAGCAACAGGTGCGGAAGATTTATCTTTTCCGTAAATATAGTTGTAGAGATCTGGTTAATGAACTATGATAGGAGCATGGTGTGATTTGCTTTGCTGTGTTGATATTCTCTCCTCGGACATTGAAAATCTATGCCGTAGATTATGGATTACCAGTTCCATGCGAGGTATGATAAACCAAAACTGGAGTAGCTTGTCTGCGAAGCCCAGACCAGAGGGTTCGTCTTTTCTGGTAGCATGGGTGACCAAGGGTCCAAGGAACATTGTTCCTTCCTGGTCAATGGTGTTGGACCTCTAGTGGGAGCATCGTACTGGCTGTGGTTGCCCGAACAAGTGTTTTCAATGCTTTTGCGTTGCTTCATTTGCGTTGGTGAAGGAAGGCATTAGCTTGGAAAACACTGTTAATATCTATCCGAGGTCTTCCTAGATACCTCAACTCCTACCCGGGAGGTAGTTCACTTCATACCAAGTGGCTACAAAGGTACTCTGGCCGAGTGAGGAAGTGGGACCAGACTCACAGTGGCAAAACAGTAATATTTTTATATTATACATGCTATTTATAAACAATTTAAAATAGAATTATTTAATCTTAGAAATCCGTTAAGATATAATCGAAACAAATACTGAGATGAATCAAACTCTATGAGTTGATTGGAATCTTGATTCCAGGCATATTCATTAATTTCATTAAGGATATAAAATCCACGATACAGAGTACTGTTGTTTTGCATGAGAAGTAAAGGGCCGAGGTATATCAAAAATATGTGTTCGTGGAACCTGTGCCAAAAGATTAGAACAGTCAATGTAAAAACCGATTATATTAAAATCAAGTAACGTTGTCTGGAAGTTACGACGATATTCTAATGTCTGTAGCCCAAGTAATAAGCATTCTAAATTGAACGTTGGGTTTTTCGAATCTAAATATAGAAAGAGCAAACTTTACAAACACACGCTGCAATACAATACAATACGTGCAATATGAATACTATAATAAGGACACCAAATAATAGCAGCATATTCCAACTTAGATTTAACATATGATATAAAAATGATTTTAAATGTATTGGGGTCAGAAAATTCTGAACAATTCCATTTAATGTACCCAAGAACTTTATACTGCGGAATAAATGTCAAAGCAGAATCGAATATAACACCTTGATCCAGTTTCGAACAAGCCGATTTCAGAGAAAAATTACCAATTTTGAACACTGCATGAATCATGAATTACGCACACATTATTGCCAATTTTATACTGCAGAATTCTACCTTTCTCTCTGAACGAAATTCTGACTCTTCACCTGCTTTTGTGCCCCCATCTTAAAAGCCACACTTTTCAGTTGATAAGTTTGTGGTAGCAGTATCTTCGATTCTACGTGTGATAAGACTATAAAAATCTGCTGTGAGATGTATTACTATTTATAATACCCGAGTATTATCTAAATACATTTATGTACATATGTATCCATATGAGTATATGTATTATATGTATTCATTCATTCATTCATTCATTCATTCATATGGGTATACTCAACTAATAAAGTTCTTCAATTGCAGGACCATTTCGCATGCCAACACCACTCCAAGCCATAGGTGATGTCACAGGAAAGGCGTTACCAAAGAAACGAACGGAATGAACGATATAATGGCAGCAACAGCAGCAACAAACACAATAATAGCGACAATGACTATGGCAAAAAAGCCTTCGTAACTTAATGTTTTAATCTTAATCTAAATGATTTTATCTAGTCCAAATTGATTTTAGTTTTGGCATTAGCTTCCTCTGTCCTGGCAGTAAACGTAACATAAATATTTATTTCTCCAACCGCTTACATCCTGTAGAAATTGTATAACTGCCGAAATCTCACATAGTGTCCTTTTTCGGAAACATTCGTAAATGTGTATGTATGGGTTTTTGTCAAAAAGGATGGTGTAGGACTAGATGAGAGGCCTGGCTGCCTAACATAGTAGGGCCTATTAATTTTAATTTTACAGTAATAATTAAGGAAATACTAAACAACGTCCATGTTTCAGTATCGGGCTAACTAACCAAATTAATGTTACTGTGGTAAAAAATATGTAAATTATTTAAAAAAAAAATCTGTTACTTCGTACTGAAATCATAGGCTCACAGTTAAAATCCTAAAGAGTTTGTGCTGCAAAGTGCGATTCGGAACTATTTTTTTATAAACAAACTATCGTTTGCATGATAGCGGGTTTTTAATTTCACTTTTCATTATTTGAGTGGAGGGCACATCGATATATCTGATGGACACTTTGAGTAGTCGTTTTGACGGACCGTGGCCCGATTGTCAGTACGCAGTACGCACGACTATCGTTTGCATGATTGCGGGTTTAATCCCACATTCAGCCACTTATCATTATTTGAGTGGAGAGCACATCGATATGTCTGACGGACACTTTGAGTAGTTGTGTAATCAACAAGTCCTGTAAATGCTTCTTAGACTGTTACGATCGGAATCGTCGTTAAGCAGGAGGTTCCAAAAATAGAATGCGTGTAGGTTTTCTGAATGTGAGAAGCTCTCCCATATATCATTCACGGGTGTAAAATACACGGGGTTTAAAAAACTAGTAAAGATTGAGTCTACACTCATTAAATGTGCTTTTCATTAAACGTATTTCTAATGACATATATAGGTATATTTCATCGAAAATATCTATCAAATTAAGATACAATATATGTCGTTTGATACAGTGAAAATTTAACACCAGGAGGTAAGTATCTGAGATATCACATTTCTTCTGCCCAAATGGGTCTAATGATTTTAAATATAGAAAAAGTCTGGTGTAGTCAGGACAGGTGACAGGTGACTTTAGGAGTTTCCGGATATTAATTTGTTTGGGAAGTTTCGTTAGAGTCGTCATAACCGGTCTAGCTGTATATGCAGTTGCTCCATCTTCCTGAAGCTAAATGCTGTTGAATCGGATACGTCTTCAGTTGTTGGATGGTATTTGTTGAATTTCTGCCAGAGCTTCATGCACAATGATACTCTTGTGCTTTATTGGGATGCAAAATGACAAAATTTTCCCTGCTTCCTTCCGTCAAGAGGAAAACTGTCAACGTTAGTTTGATTTTCGATCGAATTTGGTATGGCTTTTTCGGCTTTAGCTTAATTGGCAGGTGCTATTCCGATCTTTGTTCATTGATTGTCCAATCGGTCAACAATGTTTCATCGCCAGCTACAACACGTTTTTCGAATGTGGGGTAGTAAATTTACTTGTTATTGTATGTCTTCAGGAATCCCTGGCTGCTGTCATTTTACAGAAAATTCAGTGTTTTTCGAACTAGTCGAACGGCAAAGCGTTTAGTAAAATTGTATGAATTGATTCCTGAGATACCGTAGTTTCAACATTCAAATCTGAATGACGATTTTCTGTCATTACTTTCTTTGTTAACTTTGTCAATGCTAACTTCAATTTAAGATGCTGATAACGATCAGTGTGAGGCAAATTTTCAACATCTCGACCGCTTTTGAATGCACTGTACTACTCATTTTTACCAGAAGGAATGGAGTAATATATCGGTTGATGCGGCAAAATTATAACAACCAAAAAGAAGTGCTTAAGGTACGAAATATATTTTATCCAAATGATTTCATAAATCGAAAGGAGGGTGTCCGTTTGTCCGGCAGGCTTATTGGTGTTCTCAATAACTGCTGTAAATTTGTATAGAGATTCTAACACAACCTGGTATATTGTCAGATCGTAGCCAGGAGATGCAAAGGTGTCATATTGGCTCACTACTTCTGATGCTTCTCATACGCATTGGCTGTTGTTCTAAATTTAATTTGTTCTAAAATTACATATTTTCTCTATAACTACTAATTCGTACAACCAAATTTCTGTTCTTTTTCTTTTTTGATCTACTATTTTTGTTAAATATAATTTTTGAAAAAATTAACGTGTTAACTATGCTCTTTTCGGCGTTTCCCAAACAAACGACCGATTTGAATCATAGGTTCTTAGCTTTATATCCCCTATCCGGTTGCACTAATTCAGTCAAATTTGGAACAATTTGATGGTTTGCTAAAGTAGTGCCTGAGAATGAATACGGATAATTAAATTTAATCCCTTTAATAAATGCACATCCATACATATTTATCCACTGTTTTGATATATAATTCTTTGAGAAAATCGACCGACTGCCTGCGCCGCTCATCATATCTCCTACACAAGTGACCGATCCAAACTATATATTCTCATGTTCATATTTTTTATACAGTTACACTAAGTCAGTCTAATGTTAATAAGCGTTAAGTGTTTGTTAAGGTTGTATTTGAGAATGAAAGAAGATTGCATTCTCAAGTCGCTTCTGTTAACACCTGCAGGAATGTCCGGTTTAACCCAAATTTGGCTCGTATCATGTGCTTGATAAAGTTAGACTGAGAATGAAATTTGACAGGAGTGCCGTGCTCATTCGATTACCTCCCATAAAATTTGATCAATTTAAAAGCAATAATGTGTAAACTGAATTAATTTTATCTCTGTTCACTTTATTTCAGCTAACAGAGTCTAATTTAGTGTTTTTAAATAAAAGCTTGGTTTATTATTATGTTGTCCCAATATTTCGTCAATTGTTTGTTGACTTCAGCAGGGGATTCGTATTGACAAGACTATTTAGCGTTCACATACGCTAAATAGTCTTGTTATATACGTTATATCATATATAGGTTAAATCATAATAACACGAATTTTGAACATTACGAAACAAGGACATTCATTTTTATTTTATTTAAAAGCATTAAATTAGGCTCTTAGGCTCACATGTGTGTGAAAGCTAAATAGTCTTGTTATATAGGTTATATCGTATATGTGTTAAATCATAATAACACGAATTTTAAACATTACAAATCAAGGACATTCATTTTATTACACCTTTTATCTATTAAGCTTTTATTTAAAAACATTAAATTAGGCTCTATTAGTTAAAATAAAGAGAACAAAAAAAGAATTAATCTTATTTTTTTGACAGACATTTTGTGTCAAATGACGCTTAGTGATATGTGAAAACATCGCCAGATAACCTGCCGATTTTGGTATTTTTCCCAAAAATTTCTTAATCTATTGCTTATTATTTTTTTTTATTTCATTTGAACCATAGGCACTAATTAGTTCAAAGCAACTGTTTATAGGAATCCAGCGATTTACCATGCAGATTGCGCCAGTGCAAAAGAATAGTAAGCGTAGGTATATGTATGTAAGTCAGTTCACCTGACGTAACATTTGTGTTCCGGTTGGTAAGTCTAAAGTCACTGTAATCCTTTTTAAATATATATTCAGCAATGAAGCACACGAAATTCCAGTTGCAATACAAAATTTAAGACACATTCTTTATTTGATATTTTTATTCATTGCAAAATTCGAAAAATTCTCTAGGCAAATTGAGTAACAATTCACTCTCAAAATAATCTTCAATATAGACAACAGTTTTGCCAACTTGGCGGCAAAACGAATTTTCACAGTCCCCTTCAAATGGGTACTATTTTTGACAGAAATTGCAGTGCGGGAATATAACATAGACTCGCAAAATGTTTGGTAATTACATTGAAAAGGCAGTATGCATAAAAACTCAAATCGCACTGTGCTGATTTGTTGATATATGAAATGATATGACAAATGATATGATATGACAATGAGGATTAATGCCTATTTAACATCAAAGTAATTAACATAAAACCAATGTGAATCATTAGATAAGTAAATATTTTGGATAAATTTCGATTAAAACCTTCTTTGCCGCAATGAACTCACATATCAAGTGATAAATAACACCTATATTTTAATTGACCTACATCCTTTTGCAAATATAAGAAATTTATCAAAAGGCCCCTTCACAGAGTGGAAGAGTACCCGACATTTGCACGCGTAAAAGAAAATGAGATATTGACGGCAAAACGTTTCACAGAGGCTGTGAAAGGAACACAAGTACATGCACAAAAAATGGTAGTTTCAACTGTGTGTGAATTATGACAGTAAGTCGACTCAATTGAAGTGCTAAACTTTTTTTTAGCCATATTTTGGATCATGGCCAAATATAATAACGCAAGCGGTAATTTGTTTTTTTTTAGACCCTCAACCCGATTTGAAGGGTAGATTTTGTTTGATAGTTTAAGAGAGAATTACGATTATTGTTGGAGTACACTTCATTTAAAGTTCACTTTCTTTTTTTTTTTTTTTTGTTCCAGTTGTTGTTTTCCAACGAAAATTATATCTGAATATTTGTAATTAATGATTTTAATTAAAATTAGTTCATTATGAATATAAATATAATCCAAGCAAACATACGAGTATAACACACACCTAGTGCTCGTTTGTTCATATATACATATAAGAGTGCATGTATTAGACCTATGTATGTATCGTGAGCTACATATACATTTAGCAAAAGCTCCAGGGTTCGTTTGTAAAGCCATTTAATGCCTCGATTATAAAGCGTTTTCACCGTTGTTGCACTATTAATACTTTTTCAGTTTTTATATATAATTTTTTTTTCCTCTTCGTTTGGGTACTTATGAAATCGATGTGTATCCTTCAGAAGTACAGCACACTTAAAAATCAGAAAGAAAGGAATAAAAACTTTTCCTTTATGTTGCTTTTAACCCTCATTGCTGTTTCTGTATTTGTTCTCGAATGCTTGTTTCGATGTACACTCAAAAAATGAGCTAAGCGGAATTTTACACCGGAAGGATATTGTTTACTCACCCCCTTCTACGTGCAGAATTAAGTAATTTTGGGAAAATATTTTGGAATATGCTAACTTAGATAAATTTTTAATAAACATATTTATATTTAGTATAAGTTACTTCTTAATATTTTGTATGTTTTTCTTTCTCATAAATCAATGTTTTTCTTTCTCATGGTTTAATGATCGTCAGTTTTTTGTGTATATTGCAAAATGTGTGTAAAGCTGTGAGAAAACATATTAAAGTTTATTGCATATATGTGGGAAACTATAACGATAGCTTACTAATCACGATAGTAACCACAATTTAAACACTCATCACATCGAAAATGTTTCTATCATCGATATTATAGTCATATAGTACATACTACAGATATGGCAATGGACAGTACCAGGATACACACGAAATAAGTACAGTGAGAACAGTAGCAAACGCAGTGCGGAAGGGAATAAATCCGCATTTGGAAAGAGTCTTGGTCGTGGTCACCATGCAGTTTAAATCCGTGAGTATCGGAGTGGCGGTATAATCAGCATCGATTCGGTCATAAAGGGATGCAAAGATGGATTAGTCACGGAATCCAAAACACGTCATCTCCGTGAGCATTTCTTAAAGATTGCTTCCCGGTTTTTTCGGCACATTTACACTTCAATTACCTGTTATTTCAATTGCACTTCAATTATTTCAACAAAAAACGAACTTCTTTTATACTTTTCTATATTCTATCAAAATAATATGAAAATAATCATTAATTGAAAAGCAACAAAATTGTATTTAATCAATCGCTTTTGGTATGAAATCCAATACGTTCGTGGATGCGTTAGCCGGGTCCCAGGTCTTAGAAAGCTCACTATAACCTTTAACTGGATCAGAAAAAAACATATTTTTAATAGAATACAGAAGAAATTTCAAAAATAACTAAAATAATCCAAATGTCAACCAACGCTTTCAAATTATATCACAGGGTGGCCTCAAAAAAATATACTCGTACATTTATTGAGATTACTACGTAAATGCAACGATTCCTTGGGGCGCACAGTGAGATTCTAAGTGCAAAAATCTATTTTTCGACTGTAAAATATTAAAAATGTAATGATGCAATTTTGTACGGAATTGTTTATTTAAGAAAAATTCATCTTTGCTTTTTTGAAAAAAAATAATTTTTTATCGCAAATGCTTGGGAGAAGTAATGCAACTTGAGGGCCTGTATATGCATATTTGTTATTCGTTTAACTATTTTATGTCATGATGTTCTAAAAATATGGTATTTTGTGATTCTTTAAGAAAAAAGACAACTGGATAGCATAAATAGTTTCGAAACTATTTAAATTTAAAAAAAGCCCTAGAAATTTCAGTGTTCTAAGTTTTCCTTGGATGATAAAAAGGTTAGCTCCGGCGACCTCCATGCTCTGACTGCAATAAAATGAAGGAAGGGAGTATATTATTGCGATTTATGGAAAAAATACTTATAATATTTTATACTGCTGAACAAAGTCATAAATTTTATGAAAAAAGTCACAAGAAATTACGCTACAAATTAAGCAAAGAAATAAAGACAAAACACGTATATGGTGCACAATATAGGCGATGGGCGTGACCGATTTGAATTAAACTTTCCAAAATTTTTGTTTCCGTAGTACAGATGATCCATGCCAAGTTACAAAAATTACAGAATAAAATTTATACGAAAATTTCATTTTGAGTTGTATGGGCGGTGGCCGATGGGCGTGGTCGATTTGGATGAAACTTTATATTTTTGCTACTCTACGTCAAGAATTTCAAGACTCTACGACAACTCCTTATATTTATTGCACAAAAATGTATGAAGCAATCCCACTGTGGGGCGTCGGGATATGCCAGTACGTATTCTTCGAGACGGGAGCACTAATTGTGTGTGCGAAAGCTTTACGAAGTCAGCGGTTGTAGTGTACAAAAGATTGTGGAAGATTAGACATTTCGCAACTACAAGGGCGGTTCCAAAACTAGCCGGCTTGACGTATAGATGGTGCCAGTAGTTCGAAAAAAAATTATTTTGATGAAAAGTGAAAAAAATATGTTTTAATTTATACTGACTGTAGTATACAGAAGATAGTGAAAGATTCGACACTTCGCAAATACTAGGAAGGTTCCGAAACTAACCGGCTTGACGTATAGATGGTGGTAGTAATTCCAAAAAAAAATTGTTTTGATGAAAAGTGAGAAAAAAGATGTTTTAAGTTTCAAGCCGCCACGTTGTTTAGCCACTTGATGCAGCCAACGACGTCAATGAATTTGTAGACATTGGAGCAAATTGGTCACCGTTATATAATTCAACATTTCAATTTTAAAGGTCTCCAACAAGTATTAAAGCAAAGCTAGATTTTACTCTGGGGGAGTCTGCTCCTTCGTTTACGACTGTAAAACAATGGATAGCAGAGTTTAAAGCAGGCCTGACGAACTTCCAAGACGAACATAGTAGTGGTCGACCAATTGAAACGTCCACGCCAGACACGGTTAAGAAAATTCACAAATTGGATGATTGTCATCTGAATTGTCTAAATTGTCGTCTGATTGTCGTGAGCTAGCCGAAATGATAGGCATTTCAAATAATACAATGCATCGTATACTGACCGGAACTTTGAAGATGAGAAAGCTGTGCGCAAGACGGGTGCCGCGTTTGTTTTCATTAAAGCATAAACAGTGTCGTAAAGATGTTTCAGTAGAGGGTTTGGCAAATTTTCAGTGCAATAGAGCCGAATTTTTGCGAAGATTTATAACCACGGGTCCACCACTTCAAACCTGAGACAAAGGAATAGTCAAAGCAGTGGACTGGGAGAGAAGAATCGTTCTCCCAAAGAAGGCGAAGACGGTTCCATCTGCAGGCAAGCTCATAGCGTCTGTATTTTGAGATATGTATGAGATTATTTTTATTGATTATCTTCAAAAAGGAAAAACCATCAACGGTGAATATTAGGTGATGAAATTATGGAAAAAGGGCCGCATTTGCTGAAGAAGAAAGTGTTGTTTCGTCAAGACAATGCTCCAGCTGCGATGGCCAAAATTATTGAATTGAAGTTCGAATTGCTTCATCACTCACTTTATTCACCAGGTTTAGTTCCCTCGGACTATTTCCTATTTCCAAACTAAAAAACAAAATGGCTCAGTGGTAAAAGATTTGCCAACAATGAATAGGTGGAGTATGCGGTTGATGATTATTTTAAGGAGTTTGATAGTTCTTACTTTAAACAGGGTACAGAAGCTATTGAATATCGCTACAAAAGTGTATCGAGCTAAAAGGAGATTGTGTTGAAAAAGAAAGAAAATGTTTCCCAACTTTTTTGAGTCTTCTTTGTAGATAAGGCAATTATGCATCATCGAAAAAGTGTCAAAATGTTTGAAGAGGCTGGTAGATCACCAGAGACTGGCAGAACCAGAAACAGGCCGACCAAGAAAGTCAATCTGTTCGTAGTGATCTGAACCTTCTTCAATTCAGAAGCGAGAAAGTGTCTTAAACGTGCATAGATTGACATTGCACTGAATTTTGCGCAAAGACCTAAAGCAGCACCTCTACACAGTTGTTGCAAGAATTAAAGCCCGTCAGTTGATTGGCTTTGCAAACCAGACAACGCATTTAAACGTTTATGAACATGCTGTGTTCGTATGAATCTCATTTTATCATTTTATAAAACTCATTTCATACTCAAACAAGTAGAAATGCAGCTGCTGCGGTGCAACATATCCGAACCGCAGACATCAGAGACGCCTTCATTCGCCCAAAGTGGCCACATGGGCTTCGACGTCACGGCTAGCAAATATCGGCTCTTACTTTTTCCAAGACGACGTGGTAATGTTACACAACTTCTTGCTGCCTAAATTGCAAAACATTCCAAACTATAATCAAAAAAATTGGTTTCAGGAGGACGGAACAACGCCGCACAAATTTAATTCCTCCTTGGCACACCAGTTTTTGATTTTCTCATTTTACGCCGTAAATTGATATCCAATGAATGTGACATAAGTTATCCTTCATGCAGTCTTGATGTAACTCCTATGTACCCTTTTTTCTGTGGGATTACACCAAAATTTTGCGCCATTTAAAAGAAAATTAATAGACTCAACTTGCCGAGTCGCCATAATAATTCGTCATTCGAACAGTAATCCAATGTACGATATTTGTGCACTTTTTGACTGTTTGATCTCCTAATGATAGGAATTTTTGATTGTACGATAGAATACAAACGCAGTTTGATGATTTTAGCTTCAGACATTTGTTACCGTTTTTAGGTGTTCTGATCCATAACGATCCAAAGTAAGATTGTCGCAAAATTCAATTCTCTTTTTCGCAGCTTTGAGGAAAATTTGTTTACCAATTTGTATGATTCCGGATTTAACCGCTTAGCGTGCCGCTAATTTAATCATTTGTGCTCTGTTTTCACGACTACAAGTTATGTCTAAAATATAGTCTTCGGATTTCGTAAACTTCAGCCGTTTGGTTTGGGCGATCGGTATTTGATTTGGGATTTGAACATTTCTATTCTATTTTACCCTTACAGGCACGAATATTGATAAACTGGTACCTTAACGCTTGCCAACTCTGAAAGGTTCATACGAGCACGAATTTTTTACGGACACCGATTTCAGATTTAGCCGCTTGTGAAGGGCAGACGTTCCAGATTAGGCCTTTTATGCCCAGTTTTACTGCGTGTCTATTCAGCAAGGAAAATGCGTCCAAAAAATGTTCCATTAAAGGTATGATTTCAAAAACTTCTTTTCTATAGTGCTCGTTGTGAGTTAAATGGTTAGTTCCTCTTTGTCCTGTTTGTATTCGTAAAAGTATGAATTTTGGAGTTTTAGTCGCTATGAACCACTTCGACGGGAAACGTCGCGCATTTTGCGTGCGCGCATTTTACGAGAACTCTCGTTCATATATTGCTACTAGGCGACTATATTGTGCTGAATATGGACTACGGCGAATTAGTGAAGCTCCGAGTGCTAATTTAATTAAAATATGGGTAAAGCGTTTTGAACAGACCGGTTCAACAGTTAAACCACAAGCAAATGGTCGCCCAAGAGCATCTAGGACCGAAGACAATGTTGAGAGAGTTATGGAGTCAGTACGAGGAAATCCACAAATGTCGACTCGCAAGAGATCGCGACGAAGTTTGCAACGAATTTTAACATTGGATATTAAACTGCATCCATATAAGCTGCAATTAACACAAGGATTGAAAGAGGCTGACTTCATAGCAAGGCTCGCATTTGCTAATGCAATGCTTAATCGATTTTCCAATTTTGACAATATCTTTTTCTCTGACGAGGTTCATTTCCTTATGAATGGGTTCGGAAACCGTCAAAATTGTCGTTACTGGAACAGTGAAAATCCCAAAATCAAACACCAGAAACCATTGCATAGTCCTAAAGTGACAGTATGGGCAGCAATCTCTGGCAGAGGAATAATTGGTCCCTTTTTCTTCGAAAATGCCCGGGGCCAAAACGTCACGGTTAATACGGAACGCTATGTTGAGATGTTGGACGGCTTTTTGGCTCCAGAAATTGAAAGTTCAAGAATAGTGAATTCCAGAACTTGATTCCAACAAGACGGAGCTACCTGTGAAGCAGATGTTCCCTGGCAGACTGATTTCGAAAATAGGTGATATTCCATGGCCACCACGTAGTCCAGACTTGACGCCTCTTGACTTTTTTTTTGTGGGGATATCTCAAACACAAAGTCTACAGTAATAATCCAAGAAACATCGTTCAGCTCAAGGAGAATATCCGTGGTGAAATGGCGACCATTACACCAGTATTAATGAAGAAAGTTTTCAATAATTTTCGTTTGCGATTAGAGGAGTGCCGTCGTAGAGAGGGTCACCATTTATTTTTAAAAAATAAACTCCATTTATTACTCTACAATGCCTTAGATTTATTTTAACCATACCTTTTGTATTTATTTTTTAATCTATTTATTAAATATGCACGTTCTATTGCGCCACCCTGTACTTTACTGAGCTATTGTTGTGCTCCAAATTTGACTAAATTCAGTAAAACTTCTTGAAAGATATGAAGCCAAGAATGTATGGTCAGAATCTACGATCCATATATGTAGGAGGTACCAGAAGAGACGCTGTTATATGACCGTCTTTTCCAACGTTTTATGTGAGGTACCAAATGGACAAAATCATCCATTTTAATGATCGGAAGCAAGTTTAGCAAATATTTGATGTGAGTCAAATTTGACTGAATTCCATACAACTGCTTGGAAAATACGAATTTAAGACTATTAACCCATATTGATCATTTGTGTGGGTGGTGCTGGGAGGAGAATGAGTAATCGGTTGATCAATTCGAGCATTAGTCGAGTACTATTGAAAAATATATAGCGGACAACA
The DNA here is from genome assembly GCA_019455685.1 of Philornis downsi. Lineage (NCBI taxonomy): Eukaryota > Metazoa > Arthropoda > Insecta > Diptera > Muscidae > Philornis > Philornis downsi. The sequence continues at coordinate 4,038,484 of JAHXMU010000118.1, read as the reverse complement.
ATTCAAAAAATTCAAGTTGCTACATTTAACGAGTTAGGAAAAAAATAATAAAATATGAAAGCCGGTTAATTTGTGTGAGAGGTATCAGAAGGACCAAAGAACTCATTTACAATTTTCGACTACGAAATGAGAAAGAATTAGGCTGCGCAAAGTTTCTAGAAGTTTTATAAATATTTGTTGCAATTCTCAGTTCAGCCAACCAACAGCCAGACGGACAGGCATTACTCATGCAAAATTGCATTAAAGGCAACTACATTTCGGCAGATAAAACTATATTTTCGAATGATAGAACCTCCTTCTTTTCTTTTATGCTTTGTCTTGCCCATCGTTTTTTATTTTTAGTATACAAAGAAATTTACAATTATTTTTGTCGCTAATACAAGCAAATTTCGTGAATTTTTGTCAGTTTTGGTGCGAAATTTAGTTAAAGGCATTTGTCTTAAGTCGTCCAAAGAGGCCAGTTCAGAAGTTAATTTGTGTTTTTCTGTAATTACATTTATTTAACATACTTTGTTTAAGGTTTAGTTTTATAAAAAACCGATGTTTCTTAAATTATTTTCAAATGGGTAAAGGAAAGATGCTGACCAACGAAGAAGTCACTCAAGTTCTTGCGTACAAGGATGCCGGATGGTCTAACCGGGACGCTCTGCTACTGCTGTAGAAAATGTAGTAAAACTGAAGGAAAATTACAACAAAAATACACAAAATCTAATAATCAGAAAGTGTCACCATTCGGTGAAGCCGCATTCAATAGCTGCTAAAGCTTTATCACAATTAAACCTACCAAGGACCAAGCGACATGTTCAGAAAATGTTGGCAACCAGCAACTTTGGAAAAAGAGGTCTAAGCTGCCTCTATCAAACGGACACAAAGTGGCTCGACTAAAATTTGCAAAAGAATCCTTGTTTGTCATGGTCGGAAAATTGGAAAAATGTGATTTTCTCGGATGATAAAAAGTTTAATTTGAGTGGCCCTGATGGCTTTGATCATTACTGGCGTGACATTAGGCAGCCTAAATGTTACTCCACAAAGCGAAACTTTGGTGGCGGATCGCTAATGGTTTGGGCTGCATATAGCTACCACAGTCAAACCTTAATATGTAAAATCTTCGGACGTTTGAATTCAGAAGGCTGCATAAATTTGTTGGGGAATGTTCTTGTGGACTTCTTTGATAAAGAACTATCCAGCGACACGTTTTTTCAGCGGGATAATGCGACCATACGCATTTTACGGGCTAGTCGAACCTGATCTCAAAAAAAGACATTACCGCTATGTCATGTCTAGTTCGATCTCCGGATTTAAATCCTATTGAAAACTTGTGGGTAACCTGGCCCGTCGGATTTATGCTACGGGAGAAAAGGTCAATCGATGGAAGAGCATCGAAAAAACTCTATCTTAGGAATGGGCTCAAATACCACTTGCAGAGTTCCAAAATATGATTGATTTGATGCCAAATCGAATTTTTGAAGTAATTCGAGAATTATTAATTTACATTATTGAGCCTTTTTGAAGTTTTCTTTTTTGATTTTTGATAACATAGAATAAAGTGCCTTTAATTGAATTTTGCGCTTTATTTTTAATTTTTTCGTTTTTCTTACATTATAAGTTTGTTATATAAATAAAGGAAGATTTTAAAATGAATAAAAACATAAGGTTTAATAAGAAAAACTTTACAAATATGCATCAGGTTCAAATAATCTAAAAAAAGTGAGTGCTTTTAATTTAATTGAGTGCCTCTGATTGTACAGGGTAGGCCAAATAAAACCTACTAATATCAAGCACAAATAACTTTTTCATTTTTTGACATATTTATTTTTTCTCTTTTTGTAGGTTATAATTGAATTGTTGAAAATTTATTATGGAACCCTACAGTACAACACAACGCGTTAAAATTATCGAGTTTTTCTATTCTTGTCAGCGATCAATTATTTTAATGCAGCGTAAATATCGGCAACATTTTAATTCCAGATCAGCTCCCACAGCCTTCATGATTAGGAGTTTGGTCGGTCATTTTGAGGAACTGGGTTCAGTGGCAGACCGTCCTGGACAAGGTGCCCATCGAAATATTCGCACTGAAGACAACGTGGAAACTGTGCGGCAGGGTGTTGCAGATGATCCATCTGTCTCAACTCTCCGTCGTTCCAGCCAATTGGGCATTTCCAGAACGACATTGCGTAGAATTTTAAAGTTGGATCTTAAGATGTACCCATACAAAATTCAAATTGTGCAAGCACAGCTACCGCAAGACCACCAACAAAGACTACAATACGCTATTCGTAGGTTGCAGTAGGTCTTATTTGGCCCACCCTGTATATATGTATTTATATTATTGTATCTAAAATTTGGAACAGGATTACGTTTATCACTTCCTTAATTTGGAAAAATTTTTATAATGGTTCTATACACAATTAGGAATGCATTTAGAGATGGAAAAGATACTGAAGAATATACTGGAGTACTAACTGTACCATTTCTGCTGATATTAACTCAAGCAAGGTATCACGAAGTCCTTTCTTGATATCCTTTTTCATAATTCCTTGAAAAGTGGAGATTACGAAGGAAAACTGAAAATATATCTGTAAACTTCATATCTAAATGACAAAAATTCAATGACTTTTCTACAGCACCAGCCAGTAAATGTAATTTTGTTGCTGAGTATTATAAATGTCATGATTCGAAATACTTTCGGACAGCCAATATTAAAAATTGGAAATGATTCATAATTTATAACTGCCTATGTAAATTCATATGCATATTTTTTGAGTGTACTCGTATACACTACCTGTGCTTATGTGCATTAGGTACTTGCGAGTATATAGCACATGGCTTATGTACCGATAAAAATAGTGTAGTTAGGTATATAACGAAAAACAAAAACAATAACACAACTGCGCTTAAATCATCGATTGAAGCGTTCATAATATTTCCATTTGGCTGAATCTCAATTAAAACTTTGCACCATTGCGATGCAAATCATTTAAAGGCTTAAATATTGCGCAATAAAAATGAACAAAATCTCAAAGTGATTTCATCTACATTTCGAACATTTAAACAACACTCATAACATTAATATCCCCTACTATTCACTTTCTGGGCGCACTCTCGAGAAATCATCATGGGCAGCTTTAATTAATCTGTAGGTGAGCTACATTAAAAAAAAAGACGAAGAAACAGTACATATTAAAAAAAAAAAAATTATGTAAAACTGATATAAAATTATTAACCGGAATATTGAAAATAAATCACAAAATGGAACCTACATAACTTTTTGCTTAAATATGGTAATTTATTCAAGCAATGACTGGGTGTTTGTATTAAGAAACATCTAAAATTCTAACCAATCCTGTTATTATTATTCGCTATAAGATCTGTGAGTGTTCTGATGACGATGAAAACGTCTTATTTCACTACAGCAGTGCCACATTGAGATGTAGATGTGCAATATGAAAAATTTGCTATTGATTGAATGGTTCATTTGTGTGGGCGCCACTATTTTATTTTCACCAGGGATCGTTGTAGTGAAAGCTGTTGATTTTAGAAGCGATAAAGCCATTATTGAACGTTTAATTTGTATGGGGGCCATACCAAAACGTAGACCGATGGTCCGTTTTCAATAGAGATAGCCCGTGAACCAATCAATAAATAAGTATTAAACAAAATCAAATTGAAGTGAAGACTGTGGCTTTTGGAAGTCAATTTGTATGGGGCTACATCTAAACAGAGGCGGATAACGCCTA